>JAIPRL010001603.1:0-77874 GCA_025469235.1 Pemphigus obesinymphae
AAAATCGAAAAATGACCTCTCAAAAGTACCAACTAGACGCAATTTGCTACCGGAAACAGGGTATGAGTGTAAAGATCGGAGCACTCCTTCTGGTAGTAAATTTGTTAACAGAGAAAAAAAAAAAAAAAATAAAAATAAACATCATTGTAAAACCACTAGCTCCATCGCTACGCTCAGAATCTAAAATCTATTACAATCTATGCGCATGTTCTAAAAAGTATGGCGTAATGTACAATCAAATACAATTGTCAGTTGTTTCAACAAAGCTGGATTCTATTTTAATGATGAGCAGTGTGATGGTGATATATGTTTAGAAAACAATGACGATGATAATGGTGGATATGATTTGCAAGTTGTAGCAGATAAATTTAATATCGATCAACATTTCAATTGTATGCTACAATCGATGATAATGTTGTAGTCAGTGGACTGTTAACTGATAATGAAATCATGGGTATGAATATATCAAATAGTGATTCCGAAAATGATTAAAATGAAGTGCCTCAAAAACTTTATATAATATGTTTACGGCGAACCAAGCAATGTCATCATTATAATCTGTTAGGCAATTTGTTGAATCTGACGAAGGCATGAATACTTATGGATTCGAAGCTATAGACAAATTAGAAAATGTTGTCAATAAACAAACAAAAAACCAAAAATTAATAAGCAATTATTTTTCTACTGTATCTAATAAATAATACAACTATATTATACATACTTATAATATCATTGTATCTATTTTTGTTTTTATAACATTTATGTACATATATATTTGTCATAACGTTTTTATCGTAAAATTTTAAAATTATATTTCATCACATAACTCAAAGTTTTGATTTAATTTTGATAAATTCGAGTTAGGTATTTCGAATAATACATAGGTATCTTAAAGTGAGTGAATATTTTATCCCTCTTCAACTTCAAGTTATCGTTAATCAACTGAATTATATTCATACCTACCAAATAATACTTCATTATTTATTAGGACATATTAAAACTCGTTTATAGAAAGTATAAAAATCTAAATCGAATTATTATATTATATGGTATGGTAATATTAGTAAAACTTTAATTTAAATTTATTCCAGCAATATTATCGTTAAATCCAAAATAACTAAAATTGATTTTTTTTTTTTTTTAATGTGACATTGGAAGATTTGGTATTTATACAATATTGTATATATATATATATTTACAAGTGATTAAAATGTTTATATTTTAGTTACATTTAATAAATATGACGTTTGTATTATATGTTCCTCAATAATTCATCTTCATTTTCAGTAAAAGTTTAGTCCTTTTTAAATACTTGTTTTGGATTGTATTTTAGATTCTTCATTACTGAACTAATTTATTATTGGTATATTTAAGAAAAAATTTATATGATTAGTTCATGTTTTCAAGACCGAATAAAAGAGTTAATTTTAATAATTGTTTAAAGGGATGGGAATGCAAGGACAAATTCCTACGTCATATTAGAGTCATAATAATATTATTGTATTACAATATTATGAATAACTTTTTTAATTTCATATTTATGTAAAGAAACTAAACAAGAAATACATTTCTTTAATGTTAAAATTGGGAGTATTGAAAATATAACAAATTCCTTTTTTAAAAATAATAGTGGATTTCTATAACAATATATAATTACTAATACCAATGTCCAATGAAATATGTTAGACGTGTTATTATTATATTTATCTATCTAATATTAATATTTTGATTCTGATGATACTCGTATTTAGTAAGCATAGTATAAAAAAATTCCATCTTATGTTTTTAAAAACATTATGAATTGTTCAGTAGATCGTTTTTAAGGTATACCTACTCAAAACAACTTTCAATAATAATTCCACCATTTCAAAATAGTAATGTTCCTATTATATTTGCTATGATGGAGTCCGTTACTATACATAATCACTGATAAAATGTAAAATATTTTTATGAAAATAAAATAAATTTAATCTAATATTTAGTTTAAATAAAAATACATCAACATTTACTTATCAACAATTATAACGGCGTAATCGCGTGCGATAACGTATATACACTATAAAATTATATTTGGAAGGACTTTTTTTTTTTTGGTATTTTGGGTGTATATAATATAATAGAATAAAAAACCCGTTATTCAATATAACTGAGGGTAGACGTACTATTATTAATAATAATTGAATGAGATTACGTGACCGTATAAATTGCGAAAACAAAGAAAATGTTAGTGGGATGTACTGCAAAGGTAGTGGTTATCTCGGTAGTCGGTTGTCGTATTATTTTCGTTTTTTGTTTTTGTCTCGGTGTCGACGGAGGTAACAAATGGACTTTGTTCTTGTTTTACCTTTTCTGCGATAACTCTTTTTGCACAACGGACGTATAAGCTGCCGACGACGGTCAGAAACAGTTGTCGTGTATTGGTGTGTTCAGGAATTTCCAATAATGTTCAAAAAATGAATTTTTTTTAAAAACTTAGTAGTTTTAGTCAATCCGGTTTCCGACATCCTCTGATAACCATAAAGCATAGATTATATTTGATAAAATAATATTTATATATAGGAAGATACGTTAAATTTCAATAGCAGAAATCAATAGATGAAGTGGCTGAAAATAAGTAGTGGGGTAATATTTAAAAATGTTTAGCCAATTATATTGACTCGAAATAAAAATTACCGTAATAAAAATCGAAATCCACGAATTAAGTCTATATTATAGTATGTAGTTAAAATTTAATTTTATATTAAATAATAATTAATAAAATTATTGCATCTTTTTATATTAAAATAATTAAATATATAAAAACTAAATCATTAACGTACAAATCAATAAACAATTCAAACCTTTTTATATTTTTTTATCTTGTAACCTAAAAGGACATATTTGTAAGAAATTATTAGTATACGTTAAATAACAGATTTTTAGATAGATAAATAATTATATTAATTCGTAGCTGAGTACCTAATACCTAAACTTTTATTCAACGTCTCGATTTTTGAAAAATTCGATAAAGTAAAATAGATGGTTAAAACCACAGTTATATGGAATTTTTCTTTTGAAATTTTATGCTTTAAATTGTATTTACTCAAACTATGTTAACTATATATACTTATAGTTAGAGCTGATTTTGTTGCAGTATAATTTGACCAAATAAACATAATTTGATAAATTTAATAACTAAATGGATTAAAAGATAGACACAAAATATTTATAAAAATATATTTCTTTGAAATATATTTGAGATGTACAAAATTATTAGGAGATGAAAAATGTCAATATAAAAAATCGGAACACCCCCGCATTCTCCTCCTGATCACCGATTAAAATTATAAAATAATACTTATAGCAGTTACAATAAAGTATACAAATATAAAACTTAATCTTTTTAATTTTTAAAAATCACTTTAGCTTTATTTTAGCATTTTTTTAACACTTTAGCTCTCTATTTACCGCTAATAACTTTATATCATAAATTAAAGCCTAAAATAAAAATAAATAAATAAATAAATACAAATTTGAGTTTTCAAACAAAATCTTTTCTGTCCCTGTAGTTGTAGTCAGATGAATTTTAAGTGTTGAAGAATATGATAACGTGGATGAATAATATGGAAAATATTTTTTAAGCCAACTCTTGACGGAAAAAACGTTTCTCACGCCCTTCTTTTGTTTTCCGGGAGTCATAATTTACAAATTGCCACTTCGAACAAATAAAATAACATAAAATTATAATAGTATATTTAGGCTCGTACCTAATTCGTAACAGTAGAGAAATTTATTATAGTAAAAACAAAACAATGTATAGCAGATATAAAAAATTAAAGAATACAATTTAATTTCCTGGTGTTGGATTTCGTAGAACAGCATTGAACACTTTTTACTTATATTAAAATACTTGTTTTATTATATAAGTGTATTGATATACTTTTAAAATTATTTTTTAATTCTTCAAGTCTATAAAATGTATTTCTTAATACTATGGTAGACACTGACAGAGTACAGAATATATTTAATAAACTGTAAATGTTTAAATATTTGACGTTGATATTACAATATATATTATTTTCGGTTGAATTAAAATATTAAAACTGGATAAACTAACTAACGATTGTCGATTTATCGTTGTTATTTTAAATAGGTACTACAGTTTTTATTGGACCAGATGGTATACTGTCAAAAATCTCAAAAACTGACATAAACGATTTATCATTGTTATTTTAAATAGCTACTACAGTTTTTATTAGACCATCTGGTATACTGTCGAAAATCTCAGAAACTGACATAAATTGTCCTGGGATTATGTGTAATCTGTGTCTTGAGTAACTATAGGTATAAAGTAAAACGAAGAGGTGCATATATAATCTTTAATATTTTATAAATAGCCTACTAGGTAATTTCAATAAATACCAAAGTTCATAATAAAATGTCATGTAAATAACAAAACTCCTAGATACCTATATACAAATTTGTTGATTTTTAAGTTTTTAGTAACATATATTATGTTATAAAATATAATAGTTTATGTTATCTAAGTACATAATATAATATATTATTAAAATTTGATAAAAATACAAAAATGGGAATAAGTATAATTTTTAAATTTACTTCAATAGTTTTTTTTAGTCTTTTTGAAATTCATCAAATAAACTACCTACTTAAAAAAGTGATGAATATTTTTTACTTCCTCCATTACACTATAGGTACCAATTAGAGTTTCTTAGAGGACTAAATCAGCATATTTTATTACCTATTTATAATATATTTATAATATTTATAATGATATTTTATGATTATAGATATTACAAATTCATAATAATAATTGATATATTGTTAAAGTTCATTTAATTACAATATATTATATTGTGCCATGTTTATACAATGATGTTATCAATAATGCCGTTCAACTTGTATATGTTATCATGATATCCACACACTACAACAACTATATACTATAATATTTATAAAATTATATATTTATTATTCGTACTAGATAACAGTAAGTTAGTCATCTACTATAATAAAGGCTTTATTTCTTCAGCACACAGGATCTGAGGACAGTCTCTTCCATTTTCACCACCAGGTAACAAGGGTCAATTTATCCGACGGGTAAAATTAATTTTACGGTCCATTTCTCGGTCGCGTCCCCGTATTATCAGGGTCATATTTTTAACCAGACGGTACACAACAGACCGGAACAAAGAACATCCAAATAACGGTATATGATTGGCGTTGTGCCGCTTCAGACGTACCACACATATTATAGCATAAAAAAAAAAAAAAAAACGGTATAAACATTAATTTACAATCTTTTCGTAATCAGACAATGTTGTAGGAGGGCTTAAATTTCCAGTCGCACTTCTGTGAGTATAAATGGGAATATTGTGTATAGTTATTGCGTTAGCACAACTATATAATATATAATATAGAGTGACAGTGCCGTGATATATTATTATATTACGGCACTGTTATTCTAATGATTTTACATTCTTATATTATGTTCGTTGAAATAGCTACACAATTGCGTTGTATGCATAGCATAAAGTTTAAACGAGGAAAACAGTATCTGACCTCTGTATAAATAGCGTAGTTTTACACGCCTACGCCTATCCCGTTTGCCGTCTCGGCCGGAGACTACGGATTGGGAACCCACGCGACACGCATGCCTCATTCTTCTCTGCCTGTCCCCTAATGACCCCAAAAAACGTTTGTATTATTCCCGAAATTGCATTTTAATTATTTATTTTTAATTATAATAAATGGGAAAATAAAGATGAAATCAGCACGGGGCCGGGGTTTTTAATATGCAATTGCCAGTTACTTCGTTAAATATTTAAATTATTATCAACGACAGCGTGATGACAACGTTTATAAGTGTGGATATTTTCCAGAAAATGGACGGAGATTATGAGCAAACACAATTAAAACCGTTTAATTATATAACGTATAAATAATGATTAATTTTTTTTTTTCTGTTGATTTTCGACGTTCTACAGCTAGGTGCAAATAAATGCTGTCTCGTCACTACGCGCGCCATCGTTTCGGTTTTATATTCGGATAGTCTACATGAAAATTTCATTCGATCATTTTATTCAGATTAACAACAATGACTTTGACCGTTTTATATAGTAAATTATTATATATAGGTATATATATATATGGGATGTATTCGAATTGTAAGTAATAATGAATTATTTCTTCCAATAAAATAATTCTTAGTTTATTTTAGGGTATATATTATATATAGCGTCAAAAAATGAAATAAGTAATACATATAAAAAATTATCGAAGCACATGTAATAATGTCGATTTAATTCAAGTAAAATTCATTAATCTAGTAAATTTATTATAAATTATAAATACACAACACTTCATACTTTGATCAAACGTTCAAGTGGAATTCACTGTATTTGTCGTCGATATATCATGCGATTTTAATATTTAAAATGTGTTTATATAATATTCTCAATTTACATTTAATTAGCACGTTAATGACGTTTGAGTCAAATAGACAATTTCTATATACTAATTAAAATTTTATATTAATATACATTACAGTATCTAATACTCTACATAAACTATATTCGCTATACACATGTTGACGTATAAAATGATATAACCCTTAATGTTGAACAACAACAGGACATTAGTATTTAATATACTATTCAAAAGGAGATGTAACGACCTCTGTCTGGATATACATCTGCATTTTTATGATACTAATATGAATTTTTTTCCCCCGGTTCAGTAATGGCCTTTAAACGTTTAAGTAATATATCTTTAAAAAATCGTATTCGGAACATTATTATACACGAATATAGTGAAAAAAATCAGATTTCTTTTCACTATATGTGTATACGTCAACTCATTGGACAAAGTGACTCTGGCACTGTGGCTGATAGATGTTTGTAACTATGACGATAGAAATGTCTCATTCTATACATCATATATTATCACACATCATATGAAATCAGATGGTACATTATCAAAAGTCCCAGAATCGTATTATAATCGTTTTGAAGACTCACCGAATTCTATTTTTTTCTTTAGGAAAAAATTCCGATGAAAATATTTCTCGTGAACACAATAAAATTTTCTTCTGGTTTCAAATTTCAATCGAAGATTTTTGCATATTTAATATAATAGATTCTAGAGTTTTTTTTCTCAATATTTTGTTTATATTCATAAAAGTTTGTGACATTAAGTAAGCATATCTGTATTACTGAAAATGAGTACCTATGCAATATTTTTATTGCCGTTGTAGATATATATAGCTTATAATAGCGGCATAGATCGTATTTCAGTCAAAGTACTTTATTTGGAAATCCTTTGTTCTGTGTATTAGAATTTTCGCATTTAATTCCAAAAATCCTGATTATAACCAATTTCATAATATATATATATATATATATTATTATGTACTTTATTTTGCTGATAGTATTCAATCTACGGCATTGTAAAATTGTGCATCAATCTTTTCCGATTATTTTTTTAAATATAATAAAATTTTATTTATAGTTAATTATTTCATTACAATTATGGATTTTTGAAAAACAATTATTTTATACAGGTACTGTTTTGAACTAATATTGAGTTGTGTAGTTTTATATATATTAAAATGGTTTTTTTTAACAATATTTGTAAAATATACGTAAAAAAGAAAAAACTATAACAAAGACATTTATTACGTTATTATAAGTTAAACATTAAGAATCATTAAACTACGTACTTTTCTCAAAAACTTTGAACAAAATATATTATATAGATAAAATTGGGTAAATGTTTACATTGATATCAATAGATACTTATTATATTTATATTCATTTTCAAAATAATAAATTATGAAACTCTACACTATCTATGGTCATCTATGATGATCATGAAATTAAAATGAATTTTAAATATAAATATAAAATGAAAAATTATCTATTACCAAATTGTAAACATGGTATTTAGAGACCTACTCATAAAACTATAAATTAATATTATTATTTTATAGTTATTCTAAATTTACTTTTAAAAACAATTTCAAACATTATTTGAATACATAGATAGATAGATTATTATTCAACTAAGTTATTTTTTTAGCAAACCAAATCAGTCAATTTGGAATATGATTTATGTCTTTTGACTCCTTAATAGAGGTTTGGATCATAAATCGTGACAACTTTTATGGTCGTATCCATTTTTCTCCCACTTCCATTTTTCTTTAAAATAGGTCTATTCTATTTTCTTCCACTGACTATAAATGCTTCTCGATTGTCCATTTGGCTTCAAAATTTCGGAAACACTTATAGATATTTATATTTAATTTATTAGGTATTTACTTAAATTACATTATTTATAAAATTAGTGTTAATCTAATAAAAAAGAAGAAATAAAAACTTACCTATTTATTATTATTATTTTATTATAATTGTGATATTTTTATTCTTCCAAAATAATTATTCTTAAATCTCGTATACTTACCTAAATATTCAATATTTATAAATAATAAATGCACTAAATTTCTAAAATGATTTTAGAATTAATTCAACAGTATCGATATAAAAACAATTAACTAAGTAACTGTATTACCTACCTATTATTTTATTTTAGTATAATATAAATAAATAAATAAATTTTTGGAAGAAAATGAACAGTGGAGAAATTCTTCTATTAATATATAATATACGTATATACTTAATTTTAAATCAAAATATACTTAAATTTTAATTTTTTAAAGTATATCCAGATATCTATTTAACTGATATTATTATGTCAATTTCTAGTATTAAAAAAAAGTAAAAACAATAATAAAATGCATATCAATCTACAAAAGGTAGATAAGAGATTATATAAACAAAAATATTATGTGTGTTACATTAAAAGTCAAACGAATGTTAGTGTAAGAATCTGAAGATATTACTAGTAATGCGTGAAACCGATTCATGTTAATGGTGTGTATATTTATATACATAGGTCTAAAATATTTACATATTTATAATAATAAATTTAGAAATTCTTTTAGAAATTACAAATTAAGGTACAATAATATATTACTTATATTTTTATGTTTAATTTTTATATAAAAACAGGACGGGCTGTCGACGGTCGTTCATGACATTTATGAAAGTCATTTGGACGGGAAAATATATTTAATGTACTTACATGTTTAATATACTATATTGAATAATTTTTTACTTTTCGTAAAACCTTTTTGTGTCACTCAATCAAAAAATATACAATTTTAATTTTGTTTTAGCATATTAACTATAAGCGGTGTCAAAGAGAATATTCCATAATTTACATTCTGTACATTATTTAAAAATTCCTAGTATAGTCATCACGTTTTTTTTCATTAATAATTTAATTAACTAAACAGATCACAGTTTTGGATTCCTTAAGGAAACATGGTAGTTATAAATAACCGCAGCAGCTTTAAAGTATTCCAATCTATAGGTTAAAAAGTTGAAAATAACTTATAATTTGGTAGAACCACAGAATTTAACGGTTATATATGGACACAATAATTTACACAAAAATTTTGTTGAACAATAATAAAACAGACCGCTATAACACTTTAGATATATTGGAAACTAGACAAGGTACACTGCAGAATCGTTGATTTTTCAGGTAGTGAATTTATCCTAGAGGTCTATCCAACATTCTCACATCAGTTTCTGATAGCATTAAATTTGTAAAAAAATATACAGAACAGTATCACTGCTTATACAAAAACAAAATATTTTATTGGGAGAAAATAAGAAAACGAAAAACCACGGTAGTTAAATTAGCGAAAGTAAAAAGAATGAATACACTGTAAACAAATTAAATACAATGAGCAATTAATTTTATTCAGTACATTTTGATTATTATTCATACTTATAAATGCATTATATTCGTTTCTAACACATATTTTATAAATATAAATATTCTGTTCTGCGATATATTATATATAATTATATATATACCATATTATATAGTCGTTTTGTATACTTGGGGTGCCATGATGGGCTGATTTCCAAAATATCTACACCCTGCAGATTGTACTTTAACACAAAAAAAAATCTAGATGTATTATAAAAACAACCGTAAAAAACGTCAACTTTGTCAATTATAAATATAGTGAGGGACTAAAAATTACAAAATTATTATTATATATCACAAATTATATAGCTATAATGTCTTACGTATACGCAACAAAAATTCTAATAAAGTTCAGCATGTGTTTTTGTCGGTTACAGGTGTTTCCCCGACACTTCGATATACTGTCGTTATTTACACTTTTCAACACGATCCTTGGTTAACCATAACTTAATAAACTTTTACGTGCATAAGCTTGAATTTTTTCTAACCGACATTTTACGATAAATACTTATGCGCACACACCCACATGTCAGAGACAGACTTCGTTCGGACAAAAGACACCAAACCGTATTGCTTGTACATTTATTTCATAACTAAAGGTTCCATTTGCTGTTTGATATGTACCCTTGCAGCCTATTTTTTATTTCACTTCCAGTTCAAAAGACACTAATAATTAATTAAAACCAAATGTCTATAAATATAGAAGAATAATAATAAAGGACCAAATGACTTATCTATGGTGGGCTATTATTATATTATATTTACGCTAATATATTATAGACTATAGTATATACGCTTTTTTAATTACGATAAAAATCTTCTATATTATAATATTCATATATTATTATATCGAATTATTCGGGTTGCCCATATGGAAATTAAATTAATATTATATGGAATAAATGCGTTTAGGAAAATAAACAAGTAAAGAAAGAACCTGACCATGCTAAATTCCCCGTTTCCAAACGTACTTTAAACAACAATCAAAAAAATATAAAATAAAATAAATATACTATATTTCTATACATATAAGATTTTCTTAAACCATACTATTGTACCGTATTTGTATTTTAAATCAAAAAGCGATAGTAGAGTAAGAATTATTAAATTTTTTTACATAACACACACACACACACACACGAGTTTTATTTATTTTTTTTTTTGAGTGTATACAGCTGAAAGATAATAAAAATGATGTGGACGATTTGTTCAACGAAGAATGAAAATAAAAACAATTTTTACATACGAACACATATATTTAGGTATAATGGAATATTATAAAAATTTATCATGTTTCAGAACATAATATAGAGAAATATATGTATAAAAATCTTAGTCTTATTTTTACTCCTTGATTTTAATTCTACATACAAAATGTATATATTTATTCGTATAACAATCACGTGCGTTAATATTTTTTCATAAGAAAATTTAATGAAAAAAAAAATGTATGTTGGTAATACTTATCAAACGCTGCCCGAATATCTGTATTATAATATGATTTTAGAACGTATGCCGAACATAACACACTGCTATATTAATATTTTATAAAAATTATTTTACCATTCAAAAAATATTCGATATTTTTCTTAAATAAAAACAAGTTATGGGGCCCATAACTTGTTTTCATATATAATACTGCTGGGCCACCAGTATTATATATTAAAGTTGTAAATAATATATTTTACTGTCTCTGGTTATATGCAATCTAATAAATTTAATCATTCATAAAATAACATATGATAAATTAAGTAAAATCGAAAGCATACAAATACATAAGATACAAGAAACCGATTTTATTACGAAAAAACTTACAAAAATTAATATCGGTACTCACGGATACATCAGGCCATTTTTGGTTTTCACATAAGGGTATATCCCTTATTATCCCATATTAAAACATGGAAATATACATGTTAATTTAATTAGAAAGAAAATAATAATGTACCTACTCTACAAATATACCAGCATATATATTTTTATTATTTCTGGGCTCAGAGTAGAAAGATATTTTTATCACTAAATTATAAAAAAAAATTTTTTGTTTTATACCCAATTATTAATTTTTTATGGACTATGTTTTTAAATTAGAATGAATTAATTCCGATTATTATTAAATGAGTTACTATGAACCAAAATACTCTAAATTAATATTAAGGTATCTATAATAGAAATTTAAAAAGACTTTCCTGAAAATCTCAAACTAAAATCTTAACAAATTTTTTTACTGATAAGGAAAGGTTCTTAAATTGAGACACGCTTAAGATATGAGTAGCATGGCCTGTATACAACGTCTGGTCGGCTATGCTTTTGTATATGTCTTTATTATTTCCTTAATTATTGTTTCGCTCTGGATACAAATATAACATTTTAGCTATTGTTGTTTTATTTTAGAGGGGTTATGGAACTTTATAACAATTTTGGCATATATTAGATACTAAAAAATATTTTACATTACCCTAATGAAAATAAATCGCCTGGGGCAATCGCATCAGTGGCCACTATTCATTCTCCCGATTATATTACTAATTACTATAATTATTATTTATTATCATACATTATGGTCACTCTCAGAAATTTTATATAGGGGGAGGGATAAGATTACTATGTATATATTATAAAAATATATAAAAAGAAAATATACTTAGAATATTCGTAAATTCTCGAATTATATTATAAGGGTAACAACTAGATTCGACTATAAGTTATCATCATGTTACAACCTGATACTAAATATTATAAGAGTAACAACTAGATTCGACTGTAAGTTATCATCATTTTACAACCTGATACTATTAAGAAGACACCACACATGCATTATTTTATCGTAAAATCTGTCTGGAGGGAAAAAATTGCTCTTGGACTCTAGTTATAATTAAAAAAATGATGACACAATATTGTTGTGAAATAATCTAATAATCTACTGTTGTCTTTAAAATAAAAACATAAAATCTTATAAAAGTTACTAATTTTATAATAAAATCATGTTTTGGGAGATTTTTACAGATGGCATAATATCAATTACACTTGGGTAATCAAAAAACATATGAAAGTAGAACATATGAATTTTGCATAAAATATTGTATATTTTACTTATATAAACATTTTGTGAATAATCTAGGCATATTTTCTTTTTATATACTTTTATAAAATATGTTTATTTTGTATTATATACATATATATATATATATACTCTTCTTTTTTTTCTTACATTACAATGATCGTGTTCATACATTTTATAATAATTGTTATAAACAAAACCCAAACTATCACTGAATAACTGCAATCAATTTAGCGTAAATAACTAAAAAAAAACACGGCCGATGAGGGGGCTACATCCCCCTAGCTCTCCCCCCGGCTACGCCTTTGGTCACACTGTTTAAACTTACGCAGACAGATAAGCCTGCTTCATATTTTTTTCCTAATGTACCACTTAAATATTATTTATATCTAAATTATATATGTAATCTATGAATTAATTTAATACTTATTATTTAACAATTATCAGTAAATGGTACATTTTAATCGCTTATCCAATACATAATTTTAATATATATTATCGATATTATACCTATTATAACTATTTCTTTAACTAATTTTAGGTATCCTATATTCCAATTAAACTATTACAGTCCATGTTGCATCTCGCCTGTATTTTGTAAATTCTGTAATCTTGAATGACTATTTGAATTTATATTGAGAGCCTAGGTATGCATATAATTTATACATCAAATAACATATTTTTCGTTATATCAATGCTATTAAATTTTTACCAGTAAAAACTAACATTTGAATTCAAAAAGTTCAAATTCTTTAAAGTATCAATAAAAATTTTTAGCTAGGTACCTTAATTTTCACAACTGTATATGATTTTTAATTGTTTATGATTTTCTAATTTAGGCTTTTTCATTTTTATATTTTAGTAAAAACATATCAGCCTAGTAATGATTATACTGATTACTGTAGTATAAAATATAAATTATTGTATAGAATGAAGTTGGTAATCTGAACCCATCTCGTCATTAGCAGCATCCGTTTGATGATCCCTTTGGCGGTATCAACGATTCGCGACACTGACATATTTTTTTTTTTTTTTGTCACTACTAAAATACCATTCACAATAATACCACCATCGACTTGTTGGTCGCTGTGCCTGTCAGTGAATCTTATTCAAAAGCCTTTTGAAAGTTCCAAATTATATTTTTATCTTTTTTTGGTGTTTTTTAACACTACGCTTTTTGTGCTCATGCAAGACAATTACTAACAATATTTTATGATTCCGAAAGTTTTCTGTTAACTACATGCGATCACAATTTTTGAGAAGTATTCAATTTGTTTATAAACTTTTTTCTTTCGACAAAATTTCGGAGAGATTTCAGTCACGGTTTTGCATTATTACAGTATATACTAAACTATACAGCAAACAGCATTTACACTGTGACAATATACGAAGAAGTTTAAGACTTCATATAACCATCAACATTCAAAATTATTCAGTCACTTGTTTTACGCCATGGTGTGTTCAGGAATTTCTCATAGAAGAATGCTTTTTGAATAAATTCTCATGTTCTCTGGATATCATATAATGTACAAACTACAGAACGAACAAATTTAACAAAATATTACTGCAGTATATTTTAATAAATTGTAATTTTGTGACTTACAAGAATATATTACACTATTTAATATATATTACAAATAAACTATAAACCTATGTATTAAATATATATATATATATATATATATATAAATACTATTTAATATTATATACAGATCATGCGTATATATAATATCTAGGATATGTTTTGGCAGTTTTTAGGAAACGTATTTTTTTAGTATTGAAGAATAAATATTAATATAAAATAGTCAGTTCATCATATAATATATTTACAATTATTTGAATAGCTACAGTTTACAGTGCTAAAACGTTTTCAGGAAATTTAAATATTATAAGGTCAGATAGACTTATGAGGAATGTCGGTTGTTGTTATAATAATACCGTCTAAATAAATAATTATCATAATATACTTTGTAATTGTATCAATATGTCCAAATACGTACGTAAACATTATATCATTAGACTTCCGGGCCAAATTTAGCTGGACAATATACGATTTGTAGTAATAATTTTATGGTAGATATTTTGTCATTAGACTTCCTGAACGCATGCCATTATGTTTAGAAAGGTAAAAAAAAATTGAAAAACAGATATCAAAGAGAAAAAGAAATTTTTACGATATCCCCCACTCCCTCAAAAAAATCACTTCATTCATAACAGGGGTGGATCTGCGGGAGTGGTGGAAATGGGAGAAATAATAATTATAACATAGGTTTGATCTTTTTTTTTTTTACTTATTTTTATTCTTTTTTTAAAACTCACTTCCCCTCTCCCCCAAAGAAGACTACTAGATCCACTACTATTCGTTTTATACAATCTATAAAATCATCTATTTTTAAAAAATTAAAAACATAGCAATACCTGAGCAAAATGTTTACAATGGCACAAGCGGTTCTCCACTAATCGAAAATTAATAATAATGCATATTACCTATATCACCTATATATAAATATAATTATATTTAAATTGAAATAATATGCTTTCGTCGTTTTTTGTTTTCTCATTTGATTACCATTGTCAATTTTAAATCTCACATATCTAATCAATATTTAGCGATAAAATTAAATATTACATTAAGCATTGTAATTATTCGTATTATAATATATTATTACAATCATGATAGTAATGCAAAAATGTATATGATACATACAGTAATGCACGTTTGAATTATATTTAATAATCATTTTTATTTCTTTCTAAATGACATAAAAGACAGACATCATACACCGATGTTTATTGTAAATTATAATAAAAGGGTATTATCCTCAAAACATTAAATATGAATGACTTAAAATAACAAGCGTTTGTTATTTGTTAATTATTAAAATACGTTTCAAAAATGTCGTAAGACTCAAATATTTCCTTTGAAAATTATACCCTATTTTAATAAAAACCTAGCTATATTCTATTTTAAAATCAAAATAACTACTTAAAAGGGACGATTCAATTATAAACAGTAGTCTGGATTGTTGTTTTTGCAAAGAGCGAGATCAGAAAGTATTATGGATAATAATTTACTTGAAAAACAAAACGAAGAAAAGAAAGAATAATTCTATATTTTTTAAAAATATGATAGAGTATGGTAGATAATTACACAATTCTGGTAATATACTAAAAAATACAATGTACACTAAAATGCCTGAAGGCTGAGTAAATACAATTTCTGTTAAATTATATCTTTATTCAAAACAACCTAACGAAGGATGAAAATGTTCAAAATTATAGAAAAAAAAAAATGGGTACACATTTTAGTTCAGTATTATAATATGACGAAATATAGCATAAACAAATATAAATAATACATTGAAAAAATATATATTTATAAAGAAAAAAAAAATACACAAATATTCAGCAAGCCAAATAACGCAGAATAATGTTGGAAGTATGTATTAATAATAACGCGAAAACCAATACGCAACCAACTATGAAGTATTTTATAAAGGTAAATCAACAATATAATCATAGATGCGTAAAAATAAGAATATGTTTGAAGAAAAAAAGTAATAAAGCGTATGTTGAATTGTTAAAGGAAAGATCAAAATGATATAAACCAGTGGATGAAAACCCTACTATTCACTTGTAAAACCCCAAAATAATGAGAATGTATTGGGCTATACGGTTATGAAATACCTTATTTATAACATAAGATATACAGAGAGGGGTAAGAAATTGAATTAAAATGAGTAAAAGAATATATAATACGTGAATTTATTTTATTTCCCAAAAGACATGTTGAAATTTATTAAGTCTTTAAAAAGTTATGTTTAACATTCCGTTTAGTCTAATTAAATATTTATAAACCTATCAATAAACATAATTTTAACAATTATTTAAGATTTGATATGACATTGCATGGTAACGTTAAATTTAACATTGCCATAAATCCATTGAAAAAAATTTATATTTTGGTCTAACCACATGATCGAAGCTGTACATTACCGATATAAAAATCTAATACGTAACACCCATAGTCGCTAACATGTTTGGTGTTTTTTGCTGTAAAATGTGCAATACATTACAAAATGAAAACAAAAAGGTTCTGTTATTTTTAAATTCCTCAGCGGAGAATTCTTAAATTTATATTGTTGGTATCTGCCGTAATATTTATTTAGAATATTTTAGATTCTGAGTAGAGCGAGAAAGCCATTGGTTTCATAATGATGTTTACTTTATTTTCTTTTTCTTTTTTCTTTGTAAAACTTTTTCACTAGAAGACGTGAACCAATCTTTACAATCTTACAAGCTTTTCGATAGTAAATTTTATCTAGTTTGTACTTTGAAAATGTTATTAAATTTTTTAATACATAATGAAAATCTACCGAGAAAATACGAAAAATAGGCAAAAATACGATTTTGTCGAATCGATATTATTTATTTATTTGTCATTTTTTTTTATTCTCTGACTCTTTTTCGGTACTGATTGAAATTAGTTCATTATAATTCCAAAATATAGTTTTACAAAAATTAATAACTACCTATGAATAAATATTAAAAAATATAATTTAATTTCTTAGAAATTGGTCACATAAAACCTAATTGTTCTAATTTCGCAAAATCCAATGATATGATTTGAACCTCTGGCCATAGTATACATTAAATATTTTTGTACTGACGCTTAACTTCGATAAAAAAAAGTAGTCTGGTATTTTGAGTAAATATATAAATATATTATTATATTATTATTGTTATATGTAAATGTAAATGCGCATTCATATATCGATCAAAAATAAAACTTATTAAAAACAATGGGGGAGAGGATTAATTGTACTCCTCCTTTGGAATTGTAAAATATGCATAATATAATACGTTTTTCTTTTTAATTCACATATTTACATTCAATCAACCCCTTATCGAGGATGATTTCCGTGATTTTATGAATATAGTTTGCGTATATGAGAAAAAATTAAAACGCCGAATTTTGAGGTTTTTATATTTCGTTTATATTATAAGATAAAAAAATCCGGAAAAAGAGATGGGTATTTTTCAATAGCCGTAACGCTTTCAATAATCACCTACGATCATACTGGTGGCCAATTGTGTATTCACTCGGGTATATAACATACTAAAAATCACTTTTTTGTGTACTTCAAAATCAAATTTTGTATTGCTCATTACTCAATGGAAAATCGGATCTAGTTCTTCGCTTTTTTTCTACCCATTTTACTTAAAACCCCTATCGTCTTCTATATTCAGTTCCACCCAAATATGTGAATATAGATATAAACAATTTAACATTAAAACTAGGCCCAATAATTAAATTAGTAAAGTTTAAACTGAAATAATTAAAAATTAATAAAATAATATACTTTAAACAAAAACAAAATACAAATGTTAACATTTTTAAACATAAAAATATTTATTGAACTGTATTATTATATTTTAATATTTAACTATTAATGTATTTAAATATTGTTTTTAATGTATGAAATTGCAAAATATTTATTGAATTATATCGAAATAGCACGATAAATTTGAATAATATGTACATCATATATTTACTTTATACATTATTATATTAAATTTAACTCTAAAGTTATTATTTTATTAATAAAAACGTATAGTTTTTGATTTAATATTTTCAGGGGATACATTTTTGTATCATAAATTTAAAGTTTTTTGTAGTGGGAATTTTGCATTGATACTTTTCAGAACATTATTATTGTCCATTCATATTATTAATAATTTAAACACTTCCATGATCAGTAAGTAACCATTGTGAACTATATCATACGCTAAGCACGTGGAATTTGCACGAAATACTGAAATAATTTGTTTTTCAATTACCATTAAAATTAAAATTTGTAATATATTATATATTTGAATTAATTATTTGTTTCTGGAAAAATATTTACTGTGTAATAAATTTAGTATGGACTATCAACTAAATTTTGAGCGATTATTATCACATAGTCCTATACATAATTTGTAATATTATACACTTTTAACTAAGACCAAACCATTTATCTTCTAATACAGTAAAATTAAGAGTGAACATATTATTTATTCTACGACGACAAAATTCGCAATCTACATGATTGATTGTTTTCGACTGGACTAGAATAAAAATTGCTATAGACTTGTATAAACATAAACATATTATAAATACAACAATACAATCTTCATATTATGCCTATAAACAAATTATTAGATAGGTAATTAAAAATTAAGAATTAAATTCTTCATTATCAAAGCTATATAGTTGAATATAACATTTACGTGAATGATATTTGTTATTATTATCGTATTTCTTTACTATTTCGTTTTATCAATAAATGTTGTGTGGTTGATACCAATTTTATCATTTGCTTAATAAGAACGTAAACATAACATATCAATTTATTAAAAAATTGAGATTGAATATATAATAATAATGTTTTAAACTATTATTAGTGTAATGAAAAGTTCAAAATGTATAAAAATTATATACATTCAATTGTTTTTTTATAAATATATAATATTGAAAAATTGCATATACCTATCAGAAAATATTATTTAGAATAACTCTCAATGTTACCAATAAACTGTCAACAAATCGTATCTTTAAGTTAAAATTTAAACATTGCACTGATATTAAATTTTTTACTAAATAGTATATGTTATATGTTACTACACCAATCGGCTAAAAATGTTTTAAACACCCTAAAAAACTATTAAAATAAAATGAATGTCTACAGATCAACTATAGGCATTGACGTTTTATTAATTGTATCGAGATATTTATTTATTTATTTTCCAATTTTGATTTAATATTATAAATCAATGAGGAAGAATCGAAAATGATATACACGATTTCTTTTATCATGTACGTCTTTCTATCATTATTTTGTTATGTAAAATTATAAAATAATCTCAAAGATAATCATTGTAGTATTCATAATATACTTTAAGTGATTTTAAATGATAGAAGAGTATTTTTAAACTCCGTTTGAATGTTATTCTACGATTTACTAAATAATTATTAAAACATTATTTATTATTTTTAAGAATTCAGTAATATAAATCAAGTTAAATCTCAATCCAAAACAAAGATTTAAACTCATTTAATTGCTAAAACTGAAGACTGGGACGTTAATAATTATTGAAACCAATTAATTTAAAGTAATTATAAGAAAGATAAAGTTAAATGTTAAATGTAAAAAGTAACTGAACTTAGTTCAAAAAATTAAAATTCAGTAAAATTAAAAATAATGTACCTATGCCATTAATTTTAGTTTATTTATAATATTTTATTAGAATATATTAATTCCTTTTTTTTTTACTATTGTATTTGATATCTTAACTATTTAAATGGTATAAATTTAGTGAGAAAATAATATTAATCTTAATATAAAATGAAAAATATGTTTAACTTAACGGGAATAAAAAAATAACTGATTGAAAAAATTCAGAAAAAAAAATTAACATCTAAATAAAAATTAGAAACTTAGTATATAACTTAATGCTCAGCTATTCCGGTTTTCCAAATATAAGTCTATAGATTTTCATAAATAAACTATAAGTATAATTGATTTAATAATATAATAATATATGATTTATATGTGTTTTGGTCTTTTTTTAAAATTTCTGGAATTTGGTTAATTTCAATAACTAATTTACAATATCTGCTGATAATTGCAATAACTTTGGTGTATATGGTGTATTTTTTTTTTTTCGAAACTGGTACTTTAACGAATTAAAAATCTCTCTACTGACATATTTAAACCAAATAGTTGTTTAGTGGATAACAAAACTAGCATCCTAATGATTACGCAGTGATATCATGACAATACTGTCATTATTTATTTTATTATATATTCTATTATTGCTATTATTATTTAGGGAAAATTATTGGTGATTAATGATCACATATTTTATTTTTATATTATATCCTAACCTAATATATATATATAACAACTTACTAATATTTTAATGTTTTTATTTGCATTCTTGTATGGAAATTTTTCCTGATTCTAGGGTATCTATATAAATGTATGTTATGTTGATTTAACTTATATATATAATATATGGGTGCATATAATGGGTTTAAAATAAAAATTTTTTTTTTTTTGGTTTTTGACCATTAAAATTTTCGATATCTCTGAAATATTAGCCCAATTCAGCCACATATCATATTTACATGTTAAGTACATGTTTTTTTTTTCAATTTAACTGATTGATAATAAAATTTGAATGTTTTAGCTATATTCGTTCGAAATAACATAGTTCAACACGTAGAAATATTTTATTATATTATTTAATAAAACCAACCTTTTCAAAAAAATATAATTATTTAATTTAACTAAATATTGGTCTAATAAAACTTTTATCAGTCTGAAAAATGCACAAAAATGTATTGAGATAAAATCTATATAAAAAAAGCGGGTTTTAAAAAAGAAAATTTGCAATTAGGACTATTTTATTTTGAGTATAGTCCATGATATTTGTATATTAGTATAAATAGTAAAAAATATAATTATATAATAGGATAGAATTAAGTAGAGGTGTAGGACCAGGGTGGCCGACCCCAAATAGTTGGGAGAGAATGCGAAGGAGAAGAAGAAGTATAAATAGTAAAAAATACTAAAAACGATAATTATAGTTTTCAGTCAATATTGAATGAATAAATTACTATTTCGATGGTTCACATATCCCACGAGATCGTCAAAATAGCCTATATGTAACGAGAGCCCTACAAACACTATATTATGTTATATGCCTGAAATGTACGTAGTTGTTTGATTGTTATATGAGAGAATTGGTTTGTTAATAATACCGTTCGCATTTCCAGAAAATCACTTGAAACAATGTTACTATTCGCAGTGGTTACAATAGTACACATTGGTTCTGTACACAGGCCAGAATGGAGACATAGACAAGTGTGTGAAATTCGTGGGGTTAATCAATTGATAACAGTATAATGGGAAATGCACTTAGCCAAAACTCTCTCTAATCATTAATTATGTAGGTATATTGTATACACTGTACATGTGTGTTTATGTTAACATTAATAATAACAACATTCTAAACATATGAAAAAAAGTTCATTTATTTTGATAATATGAATTTGAAAGGTTAGGAAAGATGTATTTGCGAGTTTTTTTGTAAATTATTATACAGCCTATACAAGGGTATAACTGGTATGAGTATATACCTATTTACATATTATGCCTTAGTATATATATATATATTAGGTAAACATAAAATTTTTTTTATATTCTGTCATTTTCCCTAAAATAATATATTCATTATATACAAAAGTTTTAGAACATTATAATAGACACAGGTGGATAGTTACTTATACGTTATTTACCATATATGATGGTTGAGAAATTATTTCCAAAATTTGAACATTTGATTATTTAAATTATATAAAAGTTAGTTAGGTATATATTAAATAGTGATCGATAGTCATCAGAATAAATATATAATATATATAATATGTATACATTATATAGTATCTATAAATAGTATGAACTCAGATATATTATAGATAATAATTATTATATGATAATATTTCTAATGGATTTTATATTCAAATAATATTTTATATTATTTTGAATTTAAGGACACCTCATTCTTACGATAAAAAAAAATACTCGATGGTACAATACTAAAATAAACATTTGTAAAAATAATAGTCTTGATATAAAATTTATACTATTCTATACCTCTGAGTTATCAAAATCATTATGGTAACTGACGTACATTATTATTTGATTTATTTTAAATCTAATATATATTAGTAGAAACTCATATTATTGTGTTTATATGTATTATTATTTATTTATTAATATTTTGGTTAAGTTGTCGTGCCCATGCGTATGTTATTGTGGTTGTTATTATCACACGTAACATTGTTATTGTCAGCTGTTGGGCTGCCACTGTCACTGCAAAACTTCATAGTTTAATGACGATGTGCGTAAATATTATACGAATTTTGCATGTGCAGTTATATTTTCTAAAATATGTGCCGACTGAGTTCTATAGAAACTGCGAAAAATACTGGTTTGGACCACATTTTGAATTATGCTATAGTCGAACATTAGGTGGGTATAGTTACGATACTCATGGAAAATATATCTCTTTTTCCATGGAAATATATAAACTATATAGTTTATACCTTCAACCATATATATACATTTATATTGTCGAAGATTTATACATCTCCATACTTTTTTCAAATACTATCAATTATCTATTATAAAATTCGTATTTCGTATTTCGTAGTTTATATATTATTATATAAATATATATTTTACCGGATATTTTATCGATGAGCCATTACTGATATATATTTATATACATATGTATAAAATTTTGCTTTCAACTACAACAATTTATTCAAGTCAATGTAGTGCACTCACGGTGTTAAATATTTATAATTCTTGAAATGTTTATAAATATATATAACACTTATTGAAGCTAAACATATGAAATATTATTCTTACATAAAATATATAATATTATCTTAAATATTAAATAAAACTTGCATTAAATAAGAATTATATGAATAGAGTAAAAAGAAAAATGTATTAAAAAAAATCTCATAGAATACCTATTACGTTCATATGCGTACAACCATTACCATACACATTTTACGGCATATTTTATAAATACATTAAATCAATTTAATTTAAAAAACTAATAACCAATATAATAAAACAATATACATAATAATTAAAAATACAAAATAACAAATCTATAAAAGTTGACATTTTCTATGCAATTTTAAGTTTTGGTAAAACTTAATTAAAAATATGAAATGTTTAAGTTCAAAAGTTGTTATTGTATTTCGCTTAGTGTTGGTGAAATAACAGAAAATTATAAAAATTGTAATTATATAAAATAGTATTGTTACGAAAAATGTAAGATACATTTTTTATTAAAAAAAAACCATTAGTATTTCCTATACTCACCTGTATAAAAATAAAGACTTTTTGATTAAATATTTATATGGAAATTTGAATAGAATACTGACACACATCTGATCATACACATATCTTATCCTATCACTTATTCTTATCTTATGAAAATTTAATCGAACAATTTAACACATATAAGCAAGCAAAAAGATTATAAATTAAACGTTACGGCATTTTTGAAAAAAATATATTGTAAAACATTGATGTATGAACCTCTTTTTTATGATTACTTTTCTCATTTTCTATCATAAAGCAATTCATCATGATTTCCCACTATAAAAATTATATAGCACAACATTTTGTTATCTGTATCTGGGCACACTTAATTTATATACATTTTGCTCGCTTCAATATTATTTTAGACGTAACAGCGGCTCTTTATGCTTCGGTCACAATTTACTAATGTATTTTTTTTATTTTTTTTTGGTGTTGCTTTATGACATAATATACCCAGATAAATATATATTTTTAAAAAAGTTGGATGAATCATTGGAAAAATGTAGGTTAATTTACAAATATCAGTAAAAAATTCCCGGTAATTTTACCGAGCTCACATATTATCTCTAATCGCAAATAATTCAACTTTTCGACATCGTCGTTTTTCCACTCAAATGATCTTGTTTTTGACCTGTCGATTCGATCAACTATTTTTGTGATCGTCTCCGAGGTGCTGTTTATTTGAAAAAAAATTAATAATAATAATAATCGTACGTATATAAATTAACTGATTAACTGTTATAAATAAATGGTTTATATTAACTTATACGCAAATACAAATTATAATATAGTATAGTGTGCGTACTATGATATTATAATATGCATACATTTACCGGTAACAAATTGCCCGCCGGGACCGAGGGATTTTGAGGTTAACGCTTTTGTGACGTCCGTTTATGCACACGCACGTAACGCGGTGACGGGAATATGGCGGGCAGGTTCGAGGAAAATCCCAACGAGATTCATTTCGCGAAAATCGCTTTCGTTCCTACCCAGTGACCACAACAGCTACGATATGGGTTACGACTTTAATAGCTTTAGTCATGGCATACGTAAATAGGCGTGTGAGTTAGATAACACTGCGCAGAAAATGTTCCCCCGACATGGAATAAACGACAAAATTCGTGGAAAAATTATTTCCGGCTTAATCTAAAATTATTGTAATATTGTTATGAATTAAAATATATCTATTAACAAAACACTTGCATTATCATTTTGTTTATTCAATACGTGTGTTTAACCAGCTTTATATATGTGATAATCAAGATACCAAGACTCTTTCATCCATGATATTGTTTTCGTTTATTCCGTGTCCGGCGAACATGCGTCGTATAGTCATAGCGAAAATGAAATATTATAGGCGACATGCCTATTTACTTATGCTGTGGCAGTAGTGTCGTACGTATATATACCGCTCTTATAGATAAGTCGGCGCGTACACACGAGTCACCGCGGGTGCGCTGTATTCCCGGATAGTGTAATATACGTTTAATATCCCGTCGAACAAAAAGGGAAAATGAAATTAAAAACGAGCGTGAAACCGATTTGAATATTTAAATTAACGTTCGGGGCTAATATCGTAGCGAACGGCACCGGTTAATGGAAAAATCCCGCAACGGGATATTTTATGCGCGGGGCCGCTCTCGCCGGCCAGAAGGAGAAAAAAAAAAGAATAATATTACGTCGTGTTCGGTGTGAAACGCGCGCGTCGTGTACGTTTGCATTACAGTAACAGTGACAATGACGGTGTGTGTGACCGTTGGCGGGTGTGTGAAGCGGCGCCGGACTACGACGATTGATCGCCAAACGCTTGCCGGACGTTCGTTTTACACGACACACCGCCAGTGCATTTCCGCGACGTTTTATTTTCGCACGGTTTTAATAGCCACGGGGGCGCGGCGGGGACATTTCAATTTTGCGGATTATTCCCGTGTCCGCGGAGGTGTTATTTATGCATTCCGACCGTAAACGCCCGTTCTTATATTTTGCATAACGACCATTATGCCCCCGTCGCCGTTGCAAAGGCGAAAGATTTTTCACTTGCTTGTTTCGTTCGCTAATCGAGAAAATTCAGTGCGGCGATGGATGTCACGGAGTCATTTTTTATACGGGCCCGACCCGGACCATGATAAATAACGTTTTCCGACAGCCTTCTCGCCCACGCCCCGACGGCCCCCCCGCCGACATCTCGCGTCCCGCGTCTCCGGACCGCCGCCGCCGCCGTGCGATTCCCGTGCACGGTTCATACAGTGTCTCGGAGGTCTTAAGCACTACTAGGCCATGTATCAAATTTTTCATAATAATAATATATAACTTCATATGTCGGGATTTTCCGTGGGGAGGTGACTGTGGCAGTGCGTGGCGCGTGTGTGCTGGAGGATGGCTAGAATACAATCTTATTACGATCAATTTACACGGCTGGAAAATTCAGCAGCAGGTACCCTACTCAAATGTCCGACAAAAAACTGCACGTGGTCGGCCACATGAAACGAGGAAATATATAAAAACAGACGTATACAAGATTATATTGTTATATTATATTAGAAAATATAGCCGACAATCACGTTCAAGTTAAATAATATTAACTCTCAAAAACTGTAAAAATCAAGTGACGGAAAATAAAACGGAAAAAACATGTATTTAGAAAACCTCCGATAGTTAACCGGGGACACAAATTATATTCATCAATATTATTATAATCGCCCGTGAAACTATTAAACATTATTTTTAATACAATTTTAAAAGAATTCGTAACACGGCGTAATGAATAGGCAAATATGGTACATAACTACAATGCGGCCTCTGATATTCCATTTCTTTTACTGGTAAAACCGCGTAATCGACATAAAATTTATGAACACTGAACAGTCTAAGTAATATTGAATAGATGATGTAGTATTTTAGGCAATTATAGTGTTAATTTTTAATTTACAATTTTCTCTAAAAAAAAACTATAATAATAAACAATTATATTGAAATAATAAATTTTGTATCTTTTTATTTTATTTTTAATTTTGAATGTACATAAATGATTGTAAGACCTTCATATTTATTTTCGAGGCGTTCATGTTAGTGATAAGTTATTAACATTGAAATATAAATAGAATATATAATAATTGTAATATTAATAATCCTAAAATCCTTTTTGTTGAA
This sequence comes from Pemphigus obesinymphae, assembly GCA_025469235.1. Taxonomy (NCBI): domain Eukaryota; kingdom Metazoa; phylum Arthropoda; class Insecta; order Hemiptera; family Aphididae; genus Pemphigus; species Pemphigus obesinymphae. Next base: position 27,010 of record JAIPRL010001603.1, read on the forward strand.
TGACAGATTCCTAAATTATTCTGTGTATGAATCCTACCACTCTGTAGTCTGCAAACTGTCTACATTATAATATATCAAATCTATATAATAATTTTGTCAACAATACTAACAATGTTTAATATTCCATGACGTACTAAGTTTACTCGCTATCATATAGTATCATAAAGTGGAGCGACGGAATTTGACCATTGTACCTGTCACCATAAACGAGCAAAATTGTTGGAATTGTTAGTAAATATCACTTTGTTTACATGCATTTAAAGTTAATTTCTAATAGTATGGCGTATCCTCCCACATAACATTACTAAACACTATGAATTAAACTACACATTATTCATGTTATTATTATGCATATTAGCTGGTAAGGAGAATGTAGGTATAGTTAATGATTGCATGGTAAGTTTAATCAAAAATGAATAACGATTCAATTATCTGGTAAATTCAAGATAATATATATAATTATTCAAACTCCGACCCACATAATATAACAACAACTTAAATGTAATGAAATTAAAATTAAAAATATTTGGTTCGTGAAATTTCCACAAAGAGTTCGTAGTGTAATTATTGGTCTAAACGAATAAAATCCGTAAAGTTTTGTGAAAATAAAAAACAAATATATTTTATCCGTCATTCATTTCAACGAACCGTGCTTTAATCTTCAAACTTTAAACAACAATTTAATTTCAGTCTTTAAACAATATTATCATAAAACAATAAAACATTCATCACATTTGTACTTTGCTTAATAACTTATTGCAAAGACTAAACTTATAATTAAATCAGTTTTTATGAGATATTGTTCCAAAATATTAACTTCACAGTGATTTTATACAATAAATTATGATTTGTTATAATGAAACTGAATGAATTAATGCAACGAAAATTATTCTTCAAAATAAAAAATTTGTAATGAAATAAAGAGTTACTGCGTTTGGTCGATTGTATACTCTATTTGGGTTGATTTACTGTCATTCTGGTGGTAAAAATGTAAATTTAAGAATAATTTAAAAACCATTCTTCGATGCATGATTGTTAATGAGGTCTTTTGTCATATTGTCATCCAACTTAACGAAGGTTACTTCTAGTAAAATACAATAAAGGACTTTAAAATTAAATTTATAAATGTCGTTACAATTATATGACTATTTTATGGAATAGAATGTAGTAAACAAAAAAACCTACCGTTAAAAGCAGTAATATATATTCAATGTACTTTTACAAAATTTATAGTCAGAATCTGAATTGTTCAATATATTTACTGTATTTTGTTTTTCCTATAGTAACAGAGTTATTATCGTTTATACATTACAGTATCAACTATTACATAATAAATGTTTTAATAAACTACAAACGTTTTTGTACTTTATGTTTTTTGGTAATTTATTGTAGTTATAGGTAATTGTAGGTATATATTAAAACGATTAGTTTTCAGTTTTCTCAGTAAATTTTTAAGCGTAAAAGAAAAGTACTGAAAATAACCGATAACGGTAATAATCAGAACATTATACTACATAAAACTTCTCGTAGAATGTTTTATCGAAAGAAATTAATTTCCATTACTTTCAAATTAAATACATCAATTCCTAGTATTGAATCCAATGAGCGAAGTACATCCAACCTCTGCTGACCGGTTTTTTTTAAATATATATTACATATATGATAATAAAATTGAAAGCTGACGTAAAATTAGTAAATTGTTTTTTTTTGAATCAAAATTTTATAGATAGACAGGTAACATTTCAATAATAAATCGATTAAAAAAAAAGCTTGTTTATTCAAAATCAAAACATAAACGTTATTGTAAATTATATGGACTTCAGACAATGCAAGATTTACTAATTGAATAACAAGTTTTGAACTACTAAGAACAATCAATTGGATTGACCGTATTTTGATCAGATATGTTGCTAATATGACATTTTAAAAGTTTTGAATTATTTATAATGTATGAAAATAAAAAAGCCAAAGTATTCAATTTATTAATTTACATTTAATCATAATTATCTAGGTATTTAAAAACAATATATTTTCTTAAGTTATATAATATTTTTATATAATACAAATTATACTCAAAACCTTTAAGTTAATTTAAAATAAGAAATAGAATCTCGTTTTTCTTACCGCTTCATTTTGGTAGTCATTGATTTGAACTCATAATAAATATATTCTTAAATATTGGGGAATTTATGGTGCATTGTACTGTAATATTATAATATAACGATATAGACGAAAAAATAAATTATTGTGATTTAAAAGATAAAAGGTGCATTATATGTGTATACAATTTCTAAATGTGTTCGTTATTAGTTGATTTGGGTTGGGTTAATGTTGTTATGTGTGCTAAAATTGAATGAAAAGGTTGAAGTTAAAATGTAGCCAATGAAAACCTACTTCTACGGAATTGTTATTGCGGAAAATAAATTGTTTCAAAACAATTCCATAGAACATCAAGAGTCATAAGAATAGTGCTAAAAGTAATATCACGATAATCGTAAATGGAATGGCTAGTTTTGTTATTTTCAATATTATAGGTTATTATACACAATACATAATTTCGATCGCATAAGTACATGTACAGAGTGTGTTCCGCGTGATAATTTAGTCATATTGTAATTTTATTATATTACCTTCTATAGAAATACTTATATTTAAATTCAATTTTTTTGAAATTTTAATCTGGTAAACCATAATAATACTAATAATCTAGTAAAAAAAATGTTTTGAACAACATGTATTTTGAAAATAGCCATATTAAAAACATTGATTTTCAGAACACTTTGAGGTATCGACTTTTCAATAATTATTTCGCCATATAATTTATAAAATTGTTTGCAAAATGATTGATATGGGTATCTATAATAATTTTGTGACAGTTATCGAATTGTTAAATAATTATACTCATTTATATACAATTTTAAATTTATTAAAAAATCCAAAATTATCAGAAAAGTTATCATGGTATTAAATTTGCTATTATACAAACAATATAATGATTAAAATATATATATCACACAAATATTATCATTAACAATGTATAATAATAATGAGTAAATTATCCTTGTGAGATAAACATGTCATGGAAACATATTCCAAGCTAATCGTATTTTTACCGTATTGCTATATAAACGGTATACTATAAATTCTTGAGCATATTAAACATTATATAACTTTTATATGACAACGAATATTATATTAATTTATCTTTTTTCTTACGAAAAAGTAAATATTTAAATATTGTCCCATCGCGTATAATTTCAATATGAATAATTTTATAGTTTTACTTTTGAAACATTTTTAAATCTGAATTTTGTATAGTTTTAACAAATATTTGAGGGTGATCAAATTTTTATGATATTGTATAATATAAAACTAAGTATACAAATAATTTTCTGAAAACTATTTCACGAAGACTATATATTATTTAAAATGTTATTGTATTTCTCAAGGTTTAACCTGGTCCATGTAAAAAATAAATCACTCTGTATTTATGTAAAATTTTAGATAATGCTTTAAAAGGCATTAAGTATGAGATAGAAGAACTTTACTCGTTGGGTAGGATACTAGTGAATATATTCAATTTGAAATAAATAATAAATTGTTGCAATCTATAAAACAATTTTCAGCGAACATCGGAGTTGTATTATATATAACTATCAAAAATACATTTTAAAATATTATACATGTGTATACATAACTGTATCAAAAATTATTTTTTATTATTATTAAGTCACCATTTATATAATTCCAGTTGAATATATTAACCAGATGAATTTTTTTAATATTAAAAAATATATAAATTAACAACAGGTAACTAAGAAAATTAAAATAATATACTCTAGAAAGTGCCATCTAGAATGCATTTACAAGAATTTACTATCACAAAATCTCAAAATCTATAAACAATATTAAATTATACAAAAATGAATATACTCTTAAAATTTGCCATCGGTTCTTCTTCCTAAAAATACATATGATTTAAGCTATTCCTATAAATGTTATAATTGTGCTAATTGGTTTTGTGACAGTATATCATATACGAATAATTATTGCCTTAATTCCTATTAATTATTTTTTAATTTAAATATTTTTTGTCTTGTACGACAGACATAAATTAATATTGTTACAGAGTAAAAAAAAAATAAACAAACAAAAAAAAAAAGAAAGGAGCTACCTATTTGACGTATATTTTAAGTGGACTATTAGTATAAAATTAAAATATTTTCCATTATGAATTATTTTAAGAGAACGCCATACTATTCGTAAATTTACTATATAGTTTGTATTTCCCAGAACCAAGTATTATGCAAACTATTTTTATGACAGAACTATCAAATATCAACAAGATATTAAGGATAACATTATCTATGCCGAAGTATTTTTATTATTTTGAAAACAAATTTAATTATTATTAAAATTATTCGTTTGTAAATATTCGTTTTTTGTTTTGTTTTAGTTGTGTTATCAGATATAAAACGAATCTCATCAGATAGATAAAATTATTCTTTTTGTATTGTATAAAAAACTTATAACTCTACTACAAATATTATTTAATCGCATAATATTATGTTTATAAAGTTTTTTGCTTATAAATATGGTGCTTATACAATAATGAAAAGTGGATATGAGCCAAGAGCATATATGTCATTTAATTTTAAAATTAACTTAAATATTAAAAAATGTTTATATTTTAATTTTTCTTAAAATGTCTTAAAAATAGTGTAATATACAGAATTTTCATTTAATATTGGATTTATATTATCATCTGAATAATGTTAAATATTATATATATTTGTACTGTTTTAGTTTATTGATCAATTAAAAAAACATATTCTATATAATTATTATTATTAATGTATAATTTATAAGGGATGTGATGATTTTTTACCCCTGTAATTTTTGCAGTCGTCAAACGCATAACTGTTCGACCAGTTTCCAGTTTACTCTTTTAATAAACATATTTAATTGATTTCACTACGTCATACGATTAGCAAAGCAATAAATTATCATAATTGAATACGTCGTAATAAGTACAATTTAATCGATTGTTTATGATAATAAACATGGTTGTGTCAAAAGTTATATATGTTTACTGCATAAATTATTTGAGATCGCAATATTATTATAAACATGCTGTATAAATTAAAAATTATTTTATTAATATAATTTAACTGAATAAATAATAGTCGAAAAAATATGGACTGTGAAAACTAAAATAAAATGTTAATTTTATGAAATATAATTTTAAATTAATACCGTGCATAATTAATTTATTGTTGAATTTTTTTTATTATTTGCCATTATAATACATAGTTACCTCTATAATTTTGTGTTAATTAATTTACATAAATGTACAGCAATTTAAAAAAAATCCTATTACTAGAAGTTTACTCTTTTTATTTTAATAATAAACTTAGAGTTCAAACGAGATAATTATAAACATTATACATCGATAAATTATATACTCGTAATATTACAGTATGGTATACTGAGAAATAAAGAATACTCACCAACTTGACCATATACTGAATTTTTATATTTATTTCGACTTATTAACCTGACTCGTACGTTAATTAAAATTTCCAGGAAATTGGTTAAAACCAAATTTATATTTGTTAAATATTAAATATTGTATTGGACCAACAATTTTTAATTGAAGACTTTACAATGACTTGAATAAATCAATAGAAAATTCTTTAAATATCCAATATTAACATTTGTAAGATATTTGTTTATTTTTTTAATATGCTAAAAAAAGAATTTTTTTGTTTTCAAAAATAATACATAATACATAACCAAACAATGTTCACAGTACAATAAATTAATTCTGTACAAAAATCTCAAACTATTTTTTAGTGTTGAGAATTCGTTTTATCAATCCGTAATTCAGATTAAAATGTATGGTTCAGATACTGCATTCATAGGTAGGTACATTTTATCTGGATTACTACGGTTTAAATCCATCGAACTGAATTTCAGGTGCAATCCGTTTTAATAATAATACTATGTATAGTAATGTATCATAGAGTATTTTGGTGTTGAGTTACTTGTAGAAATAATTATATATACATAAAATGAATATTTAAAAAAAAATTTATTTTATGTACTTACTATTAATATTACATATTAAATATATACTACCTATTAGTTCCTGTTTTAAACTCAAAAATGTTTCTAGTTTCATTATTTTTAGAAATCATAATACTGAGAATAAAAGTGCTAAATACCTAACCCGGGTTAATCCGCATTCGAATAAGTAATCCTCAAATAATCCGGATCGATATTGATTGATAAATATGGTACAGGTAAATCATTTGATAATCATTGGGATAATGATTTCTAAGTTGAAAAAAAAAAATTTAAAAAAAAAAAATCGAACATTTTGTGACGTTGACGACTTATCTCGCTCGCCGACGTGCCGTCACGTTTGCAAACGCCACGCGCGCGAACGTTAATGGCGTGAGATGAGCATCCCCGCCGCCATCGCCGCGTATATATCTTTCGTCATCCATTCATTTGCCCGCGGAGGCTGGCTGCGGCGAATTTATAATATTCGCGTGGCATTATTAAATATTAAAAATGTCACTTTGCAAATGATTAATTCACCTCCGTTGTAAACACGAGTGTCCCCCCAAAGTGTCATTTCTGATTTGCAGCAAACGGCAATGAAGGGGAAAATACACCGGTGCGGATACGCCAGATAGAGCTGGAAGCCTCTAAAACGTGATATCCAAAATATATTTTACCACTCGTTCGCGTCATTTAAATTCTATACTTGAATGCAAAAAATAATACCCGACATGTATATATATATATATATATATATGTTTTAGATAATATATTGGTTATATATATATAATAACCTTTAGGAAAAATACGCATTTTATATAATAATATTTTAATTTCGAGTATAATTAATATTCTCGTAGTTACGTAATATAAAAATAGAAAAAAATAATAGTGTAATATTATAAGTTCCAAATTTTATGTATTTTATAAATCTTTTAGATGAAAATATTTAAATTTTCATTACCGATATAGGTATACTTTAATAATAATGATTTAGATCAATTGGCAACTCATATATTTAATAATGATAGGAATTACCTATTATTTTATTTAAATTTTATAATATATATAGTTAATATAAAATAATATAATAAAAAAAACATAAATAATTATTGAATATAAAAAAGTATTTATTAAAAATTGGTGATTTAAAAGCTTTTTTTCCTTAGTCCGTGAAATAAGATTGGACGCTCAATCGGCAAAACGCAACGTCAGTAATTGAATTATCCCGCGATCCACACACGCACATTGGTTATAGCCAATATACGCTTCACCATAAATAATTAAATTTCTGTAAAAAACTTGACCACTGTCAAGCCTATAGTTGAAAAAAGTTTCCTCGGTAAATGTTTTTCAATATCTTCATTAAACGATGTATTCGTAATCAAAAAATATTTGTATGGCTTCCCAATTGGCTTTCTAAAACTAACCCTCAAATCCATTCTAAAATAATATTTAACCAATTATTTATATTATATTATAATTTATTCTATATTATGGCATCTTAATCTAGGACATTTTTTTTTCAATTTTTAATGTTTATATTAAAAAATTATTTTGACAAAAAATAAAAGCCGGGCAACTATATGACACTTTGATCGTAAGGTGGCAATATATAGGGATGGAAAAACTCAGATTTTTATCAGACAGAATACCTTTGATAAATCAATTTCAATTAAACGTAATAATAAATTATTATATTTTTAAAAACGATTTTGAGCAGTGCTTCTGTGTAAATATATCTATTCACTACAATTTGTATATTCAGACATTTAGTTCATTAATAAAAAACTGAAAGGAAAAATCTAGTAATAAATGTGATTATGTGTAATATTCTTCTTCTTGGGGTTTTTTTCTTTCTTTGGCAATTCCGATCAATTTCCTCAACAACCAATTTCTTCCAACTCTTTCTTATCATTTTCTAGCTGTTTAGGCTTAATATATTACAAATTATATTTGATTGAAAAAAACCCAAAATGACCACACATTGAAGACTCAAAAATACCTCGAAATATAACATTTCTACAAATAACACAATGTTGACAATATTTTATTAACGTCAGTATAGTATATACCAGGTAACATATTTGATGTAAATTTCAATATTTAAGATTCATAATTTTTAAAATTACTAAGAAATAACAAATGTTAATTCGGGCCGAATCGTATTTTTGCTATTCTACGTTATTTTCGGCAGTTTTTCTTTACAAGTTTAATGTTTAAAAATCAAAATATTAAAATAGTGTACAACAATAAAAAAAGTAAATTAAAATAATTTGATATCAACATTTTAATAATTCGCTTTAAATACGGTTTTAAAGTTTATCAGGACAACGGGACGCAATCCTCAAAACCCGAACAATCTCGAAAAAGTGTGACGTATGGTCACTCTACCTTAAAGTACCTTTCTAATACAAAGTTTTACCGGAAAATGGGGTCACGCGTATGGATTGAATTTTGCCTTTGGTTCCTTCTGGTCACAGAAAAAGAAATAAACATTATTGTAAAACCACTAGCTTCACTCGTTTTACTCTCAGAAACTCCAATCTTCCCGTAGTATAATGTAAGAGTACATTATGTAATATTAATATTCGACTACTGAAATAATTGGCGAAAGACATAGAGGTAAAAGACGGTAGAAACAAAAAAAAAATATTCCAAGCCGTTATCGATATGTTTAATATCTTTCAATCATATCATATCCATTCATACCAAGATACCATCACATGACCGTAAATTAATTATGAGGGGGCTTGATATGTTAATTTGTATTTTTTCTTCTCATAGCTTATACATTAAATAAGAGCAACACTATTTTAAATATATATATATATATTTTTTTTTTATATTAAACAATGAACTCTTATTAATTATATAAATATAAAAATATAAAAATGTTAACAATGTTAAGAAGTATGATAGGTAATTAACGAATAATTAAGGATATTTTGGTTTTATTTCGACCAACAACTTGGTACACCAAATTATATAATTTCCGATGAATTATACAAAATATTATTATAAAATGAGTAAAAAAAAAAAAAAAAAATAAAACATAAATAATTAATTATATTTAAATCACTTGTACAATTATTATGAAATGATAAAATGTCATAAATATTCTAATACTTTAACAACGTTAAAATTGAATTTTATATTACGAACCAACAGAGTATATCTTGTGTTATTAGGACAATTCTATCTATGCGTAATTAAATAACTTTTATAATTAAAATTAATGGTACTTAATTAAAATAAAATAATATTTTTGACAATTGGTTATATGGAAATTCATATTATTTTTAATAATTTGGTATCAAAATAAAATATTGTTGATTTTATAATTATAAGTAACTTTTATTTTTAAATACATATTATAATACTATAACTTTGCTAGTGGATTAATTACATATAGTATCTAAGATTTTAAGTTTCAATATTAATATTTAATAGGTACCTATTTAATATAAATACATACACTTTGAAAAAAATAAAATAAAGTGGATTTCGTGATTTTCCGAATTGTGACATTTCATATTAATTAATAGTATAGGTACCTACTAATAAATTGAATTTAACTTTCCCTCTTTACAATCAAGATAAATGATAATACTTTACAATATATGATTTATACGATATTCGTCTATGATCAAAAAGCCTCCATTAACTTCATAGAATTCTCCTATAAGTTATAACCTATCTGTTATTTGAAGAAATTGATTACTTTTAAGGTTAACTGAACTATATTTTGAGTTTAACAATATATTTTTAGAAACATATTTCGATATATGAAATCGAGTTCATAACATACAAATAAAATGTAATTAAGTTTTTACAAAAATATAATTTTCATTAATGAATAAACTAAACTAAAAATTAACAATGATATCGGAATTATATATATAATGACGATACACACTAGAGTGGGTCGAAAAACAAAAAATATCGATAATCGAATTATAATAGCAAATAAATAATTTCAGTTTTGCCTCCTAATTGTGAGAAAAGTAATGAAAAAAATGATTTTTTATATCTTTATGTTGCGCATTAGCTTTGAAAATTGGAAAAATTTATAAATTTTTTCATATATACCTACATATTATTAAACTTATTCCTGCCTATATTATGGTACATATTATTATACCTCGTGAAATTTACTATAATTTGAGATAATAAAATACCATCTTTGAACAATTTATAATGGTCGCCGTGAAACAACACTTCTGTTTTTAATAAAAAAAAAAACCCAAAATTTGAAAAATTTTTGAGTTTTGGAAATTTTTATTTTTATATATATGTATATATATATAAATATACAAATGTAACAGGACATATAACAGATAAACATATAACTTTTTATCTATTGAATTTTTTTAAGTTTTTTCTTTTTAAATTATTATTACAGACTTGGACTATAACTTAAATATTTTGAAATTAAATTTTAATGTTTAGGAATTCAAAATAAATAATTTAAAATCTAATTTAAAATTAAAAAAAAAAATCAAGACAGCCATTTTGTAGATCTGATTTTTTAAAAAAAATTTTTTGTCAAAAGTTTTAACTAACATTGAGTCAATTATTTTTAAACAATTTTTGAAGTAGGTATGTAAAAATTGGTTTATTTTTCTGATATTTCATTATACAGAACATAGTCAATACCATTTAAATTTTTCCAAGAAATAATTTTTAACATTAAAATTTAACAAAATTTCTAGACCGCCAAATAACGTAATATGATAATGGTGATATCAGATGATGTTTTTCAAAATAAAGTTAAAACGCATGATAAATACGATTTTTCCAAATGGAATTGGTATTTACTAAAAAACTAAATCTATAATTTATTTACAAATACAAACATCTTGGTTACTAAATGATTTATATATTTAAACTATTTAACTTCAACATATTATGATACATTATTTTAGTATGTGTATCACCACAAAATTGTGTTAGTGAATCTAAGCTTCTATTTCAAATTATCTGTAAGAAAATGTCAAAGGCGGACATCCTAATTCACATCGTCTCTAATGTAATTCAATCAAGGGAACACCACATACATTGTAAACTATTCATTCAAGATTTACATAACAAAATTCAGTAAAATGTCTTGATACAAAATGTTAGTATAGCTCTTTATACGTTTTTTAATAATAAATATTAAGAGTCAAAACTATTTTATTTAATGGTAATAATGGTATATTGTAGATGTGAATTCTGATCATTTATTAAAAAAAAGTATGCTACAGTTTTTAATAAAGCATACAGAAATTTAGCTATGCAATCAACCAAAATTGGACGGACAATTTGATAAATTATTATACTATTTATTAAAATAAGTAAATGTTATTTTTTTATTTTTAATATGTCGTAGGTACCTAGGAAGTTTACATTATTATACAAAATTTAAATATACTAGTATAAAATAAATAAAATAACTATTAGTATGTGAAGTTAGATTACTTAAAAGCATTTATTTAGAATAAATACAATTAGAACATTTTATACATAGATATAACTACTAGTAATATTTATGTATTAATATATACTATTAAATTGATGGGCGTTTTTAATCTAATAAACTTCAATATTTAACACGGAATTAACATATTTTAATATTGAAGGTATTAGAATTTAAATTTTTTTTGCACAATACAGATATGCTGATAAAATATTTACTGCCTATAGTTTATACTTAGGTATATATATAATTTTATAATTTTTAATCACCTAGAAATTTTAATTTTATGACATTAAAATTATAAGATAAATAAGAATTATAAGAAAATCGGTACATTCTGAATTATGTTTTAAAACCACTTTTATCCAAATTATTTTTATTGTTATTTTTCTTTCTTTTTTTTATTCTGTTAGTTTTGATTTACATATTGTTTATTTAACAATTGATTATAGAACTTACACAAATACTCTGCTATAAGCAATCTGTTAAGTAAATTCTAATATTTATTTTATTTTATAAGCAATTGTAGTTGAAATCTAGCGGATTGAAATAAAAGGAATAATTGTCATTTAAATAGCTCGATAATAATGTTATACCTAATAAAATTGGTCAATAGTTTTATTTTTAATGTAACCTCATAAATTGTAATTCTTTACCTAGTAGTTTTTATTAAAATTTTTTTTTTTCAAATAAATTGAGTTCCTAAAATTAATTTTGTTTTGTGTTTTATCTTTGCCCTACTCTAATAGTGTTGCAGATGAGTGATTTATATAATCATATAAAACTATATGTACAATGTTACAAATTATAATTAATGTATGTAGGTAAGTCAGTTTTCTTTAAATGTATATTATATCAAACTATGTAATACTACTAGTTGGCGATAGCTAAATATTACACTCTCATAAGACACAGATCGTATATTATTTCAGTGAACCGAAAGTCAAAACTACAATATTTATTATAATAATAATAATAATATTAATTGTGAATGACTTATAATATTATCATATAGGTAAAAAAGTTTTTGCTAACATACGGCATGCATTTTAAACATATAATATTAAATAACATGGGTAGGCATTAATAAAACAAAAATTCCAAATAATTTATTCAATTACAGTAATTTATTCACAGTTTATTAAATACCGTCGATAATTTCAAAGTCTACAACAATATTATAAGGTACCTACATAAAATAGTGCACTTTTTGAACTGTAGTCTAAAATGTAAGTAACGAGAAATAAATTGATAATTTAATTTTTCATTGTCAATATTAATTAAATGACTCGCTGAAAATTGTTAAATTAATATCATTTTTGATTGTTATTAGTTAAATAATGATTTTTGACTTCAATAACATAACATTATTTTGATAATATAATATTTTCAGTTAAAATGATAAAAATGTTGTCATGAATCAGACCGCATTTCATGGAAAATATATTTATCGATTTGAATGCATCCAGAAATTATTATTGATCGATAAGCGGCAAATATATTTAAATTTTCACAAACTTTAAAAATTGTTTAAAAATAATTGACTCAACGTTAGTAAAGCACAATAAGTGACTAAAGATCTCAAAATAAATGATCTTACCTTATTTTACAATTTTTAAGATACTAAAAAAAAAACACTTTAAAAAAGTTATTATAACCAAGAAAACTCATAATAATATATATATATATAAATGAAAATTTCCGAAATTTACCAATTTTTCAAATTTTCAAAGCTAATGCGTGACTTAAAGATATAAAAAAAACTGTTCTATTATTATTTTCTTAATCAGGAGGAAAGACTGCAATTTTCATTTTGCAATTAGAATTCGATTATCAAAATTTTACGTTTTTCGGCCCATCCTATACTACACACTCAATTTTTATGGGATCAAATATAAAAGTATAGGACATGTTTTTCTAAATATTGTAGATTAATAAAATATTAAACAATTATAAAACGTTTGAATATATTTTCAATGAAATTTACAAATGTTTATACCACGGACATTTTTATATTATTCAATCAAACTACTCTCATTTTTTTATCACAGTGATAAAAAATGTACGTTAAAAAAATGACTACAATAAATAAATTATCAACATTTTGTATCCAAGCTTGAAAGTTTTTTTATATTATATACAAAGACGTATATTGTATATTTGAACACTTAAAGTGTGTTATTTGAGAAAAAAATATTTCTTTTAAATAAATAATTTAAAAAAAAAACAATTTTTCAAATTAATTTAGCTCTACAATATAAACTCAATATAAATCATACAAATTAAATATTCAGGTTATTAATAATGTATTTTAGTTTTGATTCTTCAATTACCAAGTAAAGAGGTATTATAGACACAGTTATACAGTATGCTTTAACATGTATCAATATTATGATGAAAATTGGATGTGTCTTCTAATATTGGCATTTATAATATTCAATAATCGTTTTAGTATTTTTTTCACTAAGAAATTAAAACTTTTAAATAGTAGTAATATATTTATATACAATAATTAAATTAACTGATTCATACAAATAATTTAAATTATGTATAAAATATGCACGTTGTTTCTTTTTGAAGATATTACGAGTATAATATATAATAATTATTTTATTTTGTTTGTTCGTATTATTATTTGTATTATATAACGAAGAGCACGTTTATCGATAGAAAAAATTAGTACCTATATAAAATTAAAATGTTTTAAAAAAAAAATTTCAAATTCTATATAATGTCTAATTTTTAAATGAGTTATAAAATTACTTTCAAAATTCATATACGTTGAAATATAAAACAGTTAGGTTAGTGAAATATTTATAGAATGTCGTTAAATGTCATTAATTGAGCGATATTAATAAACGAGTAGGTTTCTGCGTGCAAGTAATCCCTTTAGTTTGCATTAAATACACCGAAATTCCATTGGTGAGCGCATTTTCCTTAACTATATTGGTGAATCTAAATTCACAACCATACCTAAATATGTTAATATTCTGTTTCAACCACAATCGTGCAATGGTGAATGGTGACAGGTATGTTGTGAGTTAAAATTAAATCTATTACGTACAGTGAGTTTTCAATAACTAGATGTATTGTATATCTCCTCAAGTTCTTCATCAATTTGAATTATATTTTATTCAGTACTTGAATTGCAAAAAAAAATAGGAGTGGAGGGCGTAAACGTGTAATAAAATTTGGCTATTCCGAACACTTCCATATCTTATAAACTTTTAGGGGCCATACCTCTACACTCCTTCACGTCCCATCAATAAACCCACATTTTATAGCAAAATAACAAATAAACATCTTATTGTATATAAAAAAAAATAAGCGAATTTAAGTACATCCTAACGAGAAATTATTAACTACCATTTAAAGTACTAAAGATTTATGGTCAGATATAAAATCAAAAAATGTTGAATTTTTATTATTTTCCTTTTCTCCACCTCTCTTAAATATAAGACGAATAAAATCATCTCCCTAGTAACCGAATCAATAATGTTTCTCGTAACTATGAAAAAATTAATATTATAATATTTATAAATATCTCTCTCCTTGGTAACCAAATTAACATATTTGCAATTATATGAACTAGTAACTACGGACAGGTGGACGGACACAATGTGGATTTAAGGTGTCTAAACTTATGTTTAGAAACATAAAATCAAAAACAACGAAAGTACGCCACTACAATTTACTTAGTATACGGTATTCCGCTAACATGTTACTATTGTACTTTTTGAGTTGATAAGTATTATTATTATTAATAGTTTGTTATGAAAATTCAAGTGTTGACATAATATTCAATTTACCTGAATATGTATTTAAAATTTCATATTTAGAATATACGAGTACATGTATATGAATATTTGATTATACATGTATACGCACGTTTATGATTGGGTATCGATCTGGTCCCGAAGTCATTTGGATTGAACAAACAATATTTTGTAATTCAATTTTAAACGAATGATAACATCAATACCGATTGACAAAGGAAAATATATATATACATAATATAGGTACGATCGTACGTGCTGTTTATAAAGTTATACGAGTGTGTATTGTTGTTTTATCAAATAAACGCACGTATTGTCTCGTCGTATTTGAAGAAAAAAAATTTTCAAAATATGTTTCATTATTATTATTTTGGATAAATGTGCTACCTGAGTCGAACTATGAGAATTTAAAAAGATTGATCTAAATACATATTCTTCAAAATGTTTACTAAGGGAAATTTTCACAAAACTACATTTTATAAACAACCAGCATAATGCTGAGAATATTATAAAATATGAATATTTATATTGCATAAAAACGTAAAAATGTGATATAATTTTATTATATATAATCTATTATTTGTATCATGATAGTTTACTTTTAAAATTCTATTTAATTTGTATGCAAATTTTGTATTGTACATCAATCAAAATAAATCTATTAAATGGTCCATAATCATATAATTTTGACTAGAATGATGTATCTTTCAAACTCTCCTAGACAATTTGTCTTCTCAAATATTATCAGGCACCGTCAACATTGCCCATACGAATAATTCCAACGTTTATTTACCAAAGGCAACAAACAAAAATATAGTGACTTTATATAAAAAAACTTACATAAATACGCAGGTAGGCCATTTCGAGGTTGGGTTCACCCGTTTTGATTCGTTCTACGCAGTCAATTTTATAGTTATATATTTAGAAATACTAAAAAAAAAAAAAATGGTTCGTAAAAAAATATAAATAAAAGTTACGAATTAATATTACAAATATGTATATGATAATATGTGAAATTCTAGTAGCACTTATTATGAACATCATTCAGATATACATATATATATATATTATATATAAATATATATATTGAAAGAATTTTCTAACGAAAACAATAAATATGATCCAATCTATCAAACAGATTTTAGAGTATACTATTTGTGTTCTTCAGCTGATATTGTTCGTGATAATATTTTTTCTATAAAATACTTCAATAAAATATATTAATTTTAAATGTAAAATAACAAGGTTTATACTTTATGATTATTGTCTAAATTACAATTACATTACGAAAATATATCATTTTAAAAACTGTCTAACAAAAATATGATATTTATGTCATAGGTAGTTTTTTTTTGACAATTATTTGAAAAACTACTTAGCAATTTAAAAAAAAATGCCAGCTTAAATGTACTATTTGTGTTAAGTTTTCAGTCTTGCAATTGGGATCCACGGTAATTTTGAAAAAACCATACCATCAAAAACATTGATATAAAGCGTGAAGAATTTTAAAAATACATTGTCATAAAATATAAAGTGTATAATAATACCTCGTATTTCTTAGGATGTATATAATTTAAAATTCAATTTGAGATTTGCCAGACCTTATTTAGCCGGTCGGACTTTGTGCTCCATAGTCTGAAAAACCAATTGGTTATAAAGCTATTTCAACTGAGACGATTTAGATTCGCATTCTGCATCAATATTTAGACACTCACAAGTTCAAAGCCCATATACTGACTTATGGTCACTGAGAGTTGTATACAGCTATCACAACATGATACAAAGTTAAAAATAACATATATTATTGAAGTATTAGAACATATACCTACTATAGACGTTAACTGCAAGTTTGCGATAGGCTATCTAGTAAAAAATATACCTTTATGAATAATTGAATATTAATGTATTAAAAATATAATAATTTACATCCTAATTATATGATCAGGATTGGGCAATATACTAAAAAAAAGTATCTTGATACATATGATACAAGATATTAAAAAATAATATATGTAGATACAAGATAAAATTGTATCTTTGATACATATCGAAGATACATGTATGTCTTATATTTTCTAATCCTGTATATAATATAGTATTATAGTAAAACTATAAACAAAATATATGATACCTACTTAATATATTTTATCAAAATTAAATGAATCGGAATATTGCAATGGTTTTAGTATTTCTCCCTATATGCTTAGATAACTACCTAATAACTAGAGACCTAGGATATAACTATTAGTTATTTTAATAATGTAATAATACATATTGACCCGTTTGGTAGGCTCCGAATTCGAATTGAAAAAATATAATTAAACAATAATTATTTCTATTATTTCTAGTGATAGACACTCAAATCATCAAAATATTAAATTATTCAATTTTCCGCTTATATCAAATAGGTATACCGAAAAAGTACCATTCGATCAAGCATAAATCCATCAAATACTAATTTAAATTTATTAACACTCTGGTGAGTTGTTACTCCATCGTCTCTGAATCACATGTAACCTGGTCTTGGAATCACTATTTTAATCCCAGTTACCCGGTATATCAGGTTACTGGAATTAATGTATAATTTACTTAAAATATTATTAAAACCCAATTTAAAAAAAATCCTGCTATATTTATATCGATTACTTATATTTGTAAAAACCATTAATTTAAGAATGTAATAATTTTTACGTATAATGTAATTATTAAAATTGAACATGTTTAATCACTACATTTATCACTGCGTATTCAGTATTAAAATTAATAAAATAAAATAAATTAATTCTCAGAATAATCGTGAACGTTGTGATTGACATCACAATTAATATAATATAATTTACCCTTGGAATATAGATTGTCAATGGATATTGAGACAATCACTTTAAAAATAGTAGAATACCTAAAACGATGCAAAATAATAACAACAGGAGTTACGAAAAATTTAATGCGAAAACATTTATTTAAGTCAATATCCAATACGCCAGACAAACGTGATAATTGTTTTATATAAATGTATCATAAAATATAGAAAATTTGCATTGTGTTATTAAATCATTATTTCCGAAATCCAGGACAGTACACCTTTTTATAAAACGATTCTAATCGAAACTCTGCATTATAATGTATATTAAAAACAATTATTTACAAAAATAATATAACTATAGGAGTGGGCCATTAAAAGCTGCTCTAATCCTAGTACTACAATAATACATTTTTGATTAAAATTTTACATCACTAGCTCTAACACTTTTTGAACTATAACAACGGTAAAGAAATATTTAAATTAGGGCAGGTATAAAAAATTATTGCACCTATAGTTTTTTCCCAGAAGAAAAATAAGACAACTGCAAAGAAAATTGATTATACTAGAAAAAGGTATTTTTTTATTGAGATACGTCATTTTGAAAACGGATTTAAATTTGTTAACAACCAGATTTAATGAACTTTTATTTATTTTTAATATTTTTTCTTGTTTATTTCTTAAAATTTTTTTATAAAGTTGAAAATAACTAAGTATTTATTGAACAAAAATTAAAATATTGGATATAAAAATTTAAAAAGTAAACAGTCGATTAAAATTTATTTTATTGATAAGTTCAAATCTGTTTTCAAAATAAAATCGGACCACAAATCACGGCGGTGTACTATATATGGATACTACAATGACACTTTTAAATAAAATTTAAAAAAAATTCATAAAACATCAATCAATTCAATCAATCATTTACAGTATACATACGAGATTTTTGTATTACGTATTTGTAAATGCCCCTCTTAAAGTTAGCCCGACCAGAATCACCTTAATATTAAATGAAATACTACTCATTTTTTTATATTTTATGACAAAACTATAATATATTTTCGAACTCAAATACATAAAGACACCAGGAGAAGTTGTTTTTTTTTTTTTTTTTGCAGTGATTTTAATATTATTAGGACGTCCTGTGCACATATTATTATATATTGCATACGTGAAACATTTATTATTATTTAGGCATTCGCGTATTTCGTATACATTTCATTCGTATCGATATAATTGTGCGTCGGCCGGTATACCGTGGCAATCGTTTTCACACCGGAACAAAACGCATTTCGGACCGGATGTGAACACACACACACACACACACACAGATACACAGCTTGTAATGTTATATGCTAAAATATTATTGTTTCGTATGTGTGCGCGGATTGTTAAAGTGACGACGTGGGAGTGGAGTATTTTTGGATACCGGAATTGCCGATATATATATATATATAAATATATATATTAATATTGCTATTATTTATCGTTTAATTCGTGTGCATTTTGTGTGTTTGCAGGTACATTGCGGTCACGCAGCCAATAAAATACGCAAAGCACAAAAACAACCGACGAGTGTGGCTGACAATCGTACTGGTGTGGGCCATCAGTGCAGCAATTGGCAGTCCCATTGTGCTCGGGCTGAACAACACGCCGGACCGGACGCCGGACCTCTGTCTTTTTTACAACTCGAATTTCATCATTTACTCGTCCCTCTCCTCGTTCTACATACCGTGTATCATCATGGTGTTCCTCTATTGGAACATATTCAAGGTAAGTCGACCGCCGGACAATAATAAGCCTACGTGTACAGCCGGTTATTTTCAGATTTGGAAAATTCAATGGGAGTTTTATTGGGTCTCTAGATTTTACACGATGCATGTTTTTTTCTCAGGAAAAAACTTTTTAACCATTTTGATCTCGGTCAATATGTAAACGTGTATCCGTTTATCGGTATCAAAATGTATCCAGTCAGTACTTTTAAAACATCTATTTTAAATTTTTCCTGCAGTGTTTGGTCTTTTAGAGCACAAGAAAATACTATTACCGGATAATACGAAAAAAATGTGGGAAAAAAACTCCTGTTTAAAAATAGTGAATTATAATAATTTATTGTAATTCTAAAAGTATAGAAAGTAATGTGCTTCCACCTCCAACTAAATCAGTCCGGAAATGTTATAGGCTAACTAAGTATCCTAAAATAAATTAAATTAAAATAAATAATTATTACGATAAGACAAAGATCTCCACCACCTTAACATTATATGGCAAAGATTAATAATGAATATTATATGATCGCTTTTTATATTAGTTATCTATACATTTATTAATTTATATAATGTATAAGGCTTAGAAGGGTAGGTTAAAATTTAACTCTCCTAATTAATTTATAGTGTTTTATTACGAATAAAAATTATAATTTGATAATCTTGGTTATTAAAGGATTATAAGGTTGAATGGAAAGAAAAATAAACACTCGATAAATATCCGTCGATGTTTGATATATTATAAAATTATAATTTAATACAAAAGAGCGAAAAGTTTTTACTAAAAAGAATTCACATCTTTGCAGTATATGTATATAAGTTCAATGAAGACTATATTTTTTTTCTGCTCATCATGGTATAAAAAAAAAACATGTATAATATATAGGCACACATTATATATACTGTACACTTCAGCTATATTATCAAAATATTTGTAGATGAAAATATATTTTTAAATTCTTAAAAAAAAATTTAATTTCAAACATTTTTTTTTTTTTGATTTACTGAAAAATATTGCCCCATTATTATTTTTCTACATTTTGGAATATATTTTAGCACATCATATACATTTCACTATCGATAACAGCACACAAAATATTGTGTTATGATATATACAAATATCGCAATGTATAAAGTTTAATATATATATATATATATATATATATATAAGCAATAAACTTGGTACAAAGTTCAAAAGAAAAATATACAAAACAAATATTACGAAAACTGAATATAAAACTGAATGAATTATAGTTTGTATTACCAGAAATAATATTTCTTCGTTGGTTACAATAATTTATTATAATAAAGTCAATATACCAGAAATGCATAAACTTATAAATTAAAATGCTGAAATTGTTTATTAATAATGTTTTTATTTAAATGTGTGGAAATTGTAAATATAAGGGCGTTATATTATATTCACATTAAACTTTAAATGCGATTCTAAATATGTAGGGTTTTTTTATACTACTTATATAGTCAAAAGAAATGCTTTGCACTATACTTTTGATAACAGATAACTCGAAGTATGAGGGGAACGACGAGAAAAAAATCGAATTATTGAAAAATTGAAAATATCCGTTATAAATTGTAAGCATATTGAGTGCGTCCCTAAGTAATATAGAAATATTTTTCAAGTTATTGACATTTTCAAGCTCTCGATAGTCAATACTGTATTCATGTATATGAATAGTGTGCCAAACTTTTTCCGAGTCGAAACGAAACTTAACATCCACCATTAACTCTGAGTCCATAAATGTATGCATAAATATATAATATGAACTTCAAATGAATTTTCTGTTTTTTTTTTATATATATATATATATAATATAACATTTTTATAAAAATAATTGTTTACAACTTAAGACACAAAATCAACGGCATATAAAATTAACAGCTGTAGGTGGTATTGCATTTATAACCTCATAATTTATGACATAAAAATACATGGAAAAATGAGTTGTAAAATAAACAAACTTCTAATGCGTAATATGAATTATATTATGATCATAAAATCACATAGCACTTTTATTAACTATTACAGACAAAATAAATAATTATATAATTTGAAACTATTTTATAAAATTACTTGGTACAAGCATACACGTTTTATATAATGGAATTATTTAATTATATATGAATTACTCAAGCATAAGAGTTTTACGAACTTAAGATCGGTCGGAAAATCAGTTTGACACAAATTTGACGCGTGCAGGTACTCGTATATTATAAATTATAACACTTATACACTATATTAATGTATATTATCATTGTTGACAACAAAATAATCCTCGTATTGCCCTACATGATTTTCGAGAAGTAATAAAATGTAATCATAAAATAAACTAATTTCCAACAAGTAGTAAGTGAAAACCTAATTTAGATTTTCATTATAGAATATATTATTTGTAAGTAGTCAAAAAATAAAACAATAAATAAACTGGAAATATATTGAGTATAAAACGTGAGTGAAATGTATATTAAAGAAATATTTGAATGTCTTAATATGTTTTAGGATAACCAAAAATAGTCATTTGTATATAAACAATTCTACTGTATGTACTGGTATCTACAGGATTTTGTTCGTACTACTGAATTCAATATATACTAATATTACTTATATTAGAAGTTTTTCAAAAACGTTTAAAAGTTTTATTGGAATAATATATTTTTACTAAATTTGGGATTATAATTTCGTAATATATATATACTTATATATTAGCACGTTAGAGTTTTGTCCATGTTATAACTCATTTTTTTTGATTCCAGACTGGGTACTAAAAGCAAGATTCTTTAAATCTATTAGTAATAATTGATGTATTTTTATGATTAATGACTATATTATAGATATTGTGTAATACAAGGTTACTATCGATTCATTAGTGTTTTCCTTAAACGCCCGCCACATAATAAAATAAAATCAAGAATTGTTTATCCAATTTGGTAAGTATATCTGGATAAATTTTAGATGCGATGACCAACAATAATAATGACAATAAATAAAAAGAGCGTAATGTCTGATAATATGACGTGGGAATAGTGATTTAATAAACTAAATTTCAATGGCATATAGGTAAAACGTTGAAAATAAAATCGTCGAAAAATGTAATGGTAATATAGCAAAAATAGTGTTTGCTGAGCAGTCCGCAGTCACCGTATCCAATATACACAACGAAAAGCTCGCGTAATCGATAATAGTACGAACCGGGTTTTTAATTTGTCGCTCGTGTATCGGATCAAGACAAATAATGATAATACTCAGTCGGCAATGTATATTATAGTAATATATTACGTATAGAGGTATCTATATTATTTTACTGAACCATTAATTGATTTCTCGTACGGTCAGGTTGACGTGAAATCTAATATAACGTATGCAACGAAAAAAAAAAAAAAAAAAACGTATAATAACGGTTCTCGATGTATCACATAAATAATGGATATTTATCTTTAAATTTTTATTTATTTATTTTTTTTTTTTTACCGTCGTCACGATACCGAAAATATCGTCGTCGAGCAGTTATTCTTGAGTACACTCTCCTATAACAAATGACTGCGATAGCTTTTAGCAAAATTGAACACGCGACTATTTCCAACTGCCACCGCCCCGCATCCTGGTTACAGGTATATATATATAATATAGGTGGGTACATCGTTCGGCGTACGTGATTTCATTTAAAACTAATTGTTCCGCAATTAAGTCGGCGAGTGCCAGGTCGTAGTTTTCGTACTGTCTGTCCCACTCTCTGTCGGCCTTAAATCTATATTTGTACGTATTATATACGTGCGCGAGCGACTTTATACACTCAGTCGATTACTCGGCAGACGCATTTTAAATTTTCACCAGAACGTATTATGATGTATATATGTGACGAGACGTAAATAATAAAAAAATTCAACGTATCAGCCGACTGCACTTTCAATCGCAGTTATTACGGTGCGGTTTACATTTTCGGACGCAAATTTTCCATCCCGTACGTAACCCCCCTCACCCCCCCCCCCCGAACATATCGTTCAATAACGGGTTCGATTATAGGTACGAACGAATCGCCCGCCACAGTGCACGACCGTATACGTAATAATAATATGTGTATTATAATATTCAATGTCCAACATTCAGTATATATATATATATATATACGCAAATAACAAATGGTCAATACATAATTTACACCTAAGCCCTTGTCGAAACGTACGCTAGAATGGTATTTGAAATCCATAATACGCATACGTAATTCGTACATATAATACGTTTTTATATATATTATAGAAATACGTTTAGGTATGTATATATATATATATATATATATATATATACTATTCAACGATTGTGCGGCAACTTTAGACCTGAAATTAAGTTAATACATTACCTATATATTTACACCATATTAGTACTATAATTATTGTTACTGCTTCTTCTCTATGAAAAGTGATTTTTATATCGTCCGTATCGATATTTCTCAGTGATTATTCATCTTGTTTTCAAGTTTTTTTGGCTTTTTTTTTCGTAAAATAGAGATACTTATTTTACTACATTTTTATAAAAAGTTGTAATTTTACACATTATCGGTACCCTTATTATTATTTAGATATTATAATTTTCACAAACGGCAACCTACATTTTTCACTTGATATTCAGACGCAGAATATTTTTCTAAAATTGCCATGATCAATATCGAATATTTAACCAAAATTAATTATTAATTAGCAGTAATATAGAATACTAAAAAAAAAGTATTCCCTGTTCCTTCACATATTATATCTTGTCTAAACATAACCGGATAGTGCAATATTCCATATTGGTACATAAAATTAATTATATTTAGAAACATATTTTATATTGGAATATCAAGTCAGAAAAATCAATTACCATTTATGAAAAATATAAAACCTCAAAATTACAAAAATAATTCAATTTTTAAAATAATAGTGAATAAGTAGCTAAAGTTTACAAAAATTAAAATTTTAAAAACGAAAAAAAAATTTCATTCAAAAATTTAGGTGAACAGTAAACGCATTTAAATAATTTTTTTTTTTTAATACAATATTAAGTATACAAAAATTATATTTGAATATCTTTACGAATAACTAAAAATTATACATATATTAATTTAATAAACTTATAGAACCACTATTGTGAAATGGATAAAAACATATAAAACTTAAATAACAATCGAGCTTTATGATTATTTGTAAGTATTTTTTTATTTATTTATAATTTATAATTCAATCAAAAGGTTCTAAAAAGATTTTAAAAATTGGTTAGAAGAGTCATTTAATAGAATATTAATTATAACAGTAAAATATTTAGGACCAATACAATGAAAAAAGCATTATTGTATGCAAAAATCGAATTTTAATAATTTAATCCACTTAAATTAATTAAATATAAAAATATTTTGTAAATTTAAAAATTTTAAAACATATTACCCATGAGTTATAAATAAAATATATCTTTTTATAGTATTTATTTATTTTTTTAAGGGCCTTTATTATATCTATATATAATGGGTATATTTATTTAAATTAAGTCATAAATATTGTTTTTTTCTTAAATTATAAAAGCAGATATTTAGTGGAACAAGAGTTTGCACACAAAATGAATTTAATGTTGTATTGTGTAGGTATATTAAAATTATATGACCACTGCATTTATAGCGTGCCGAAGTTACAAAATATTTAAGGTAAAATTGTATATAACCAAAAATGTCTCAGTGAAATATCTAAAAATACGTATTTATATTTTATTATTGAATTTTATGTAATCAAATTTTGAAACTTTTTTTATATATTATAAAATAATAATAATAATTAGGTATGTATGCATTGTTATATATATATAAAAATGATTTGGATAATTATTATACACTAAAATTATATGAACAGTAAACACATTACATTTTAAATATATAAAAATGTATTTAAATTTCCCTTTTAATTTGAAATACTTTTTAAAATTATTTTATTGGGTTATAACTGCTAGAAATGTGAATTTAATGCAAAAATAGGTTTAAAATATATATGCACTAAAGCATTAATAAATAAAAAATATACACAAAAACATCCAAAAGTATACTAAAAATACACTAATAAAATAATAGAAATATATGCAAAATGTTTGTAAAATTATAAAATAACAGGATAGAATTGACTGAAAAGTTAAGATTTTAAATGCATGTTATATCATTACTCAAAATTATTCAGAATATTGTTATCAGATCAATATAGTGCGGCTATATTACAGTTTAAATATGTATAGGGTGTTGGACAAAAATCAGACACATCCCCTATGTTTATGACCATGATAATTCTTTTTAGCTACTAAAAATTTTGTTATGACAAGTTTCCTATATAGTATGCGGAATACTCCAAGAATTTATACAATACTATTAATTAATAAAAAATTAGTGTGACTATTAAATAATCCAAAAATTACATATATCTAATATAGTAAATAAACTTAAGAAATTGTACACTTTAATTTTTAAACCTTCAGATACATTTTCGTACTTAAATATGTTTACCGTGAAACAAATTTTACCCAATCTTCTACAAATGAGAAAAATAATACACAAATACATTATATTATCAATCCTAGTTTTCTCTAATATCACCTCATCATAATTCTTACTGATAAAAGTGCAAGCTAAAAAAAGTGGGGGTACATCGCTCTTTATAGGTGACTTAAATATCTCAAAATCTATAATTTCTTTCAAAATAATTTAAATAACTAGGTATAAAATAATATCGTGACAACGGTTTTTAAATTTTTTAGAATATAAAATATAATTAGAGCGAAGTACATATAATCTTGTATACAATTTTATTTTAATTTTAGACCTAAAGTTGAAAATTACCATTTACGACTTTAAAAATCCTGAAATCTAAAATTTCTATAAAGAGCCCGAAACTGTATAAAATAATATGAAAATAAAATCACCATTATATATATATATATATATATATAATTTGTTATATATTCGGTGTAAATTTAAAGATTTCAAAAATTTAATTTTCAAAATTACGAAGAAATTAAAAATAATTTAGATATCATATTTTAGTAATTTTTTCATCATTTTTGGTATTTTTTCCTTATGTATTAAAAAAAAAAACTATTAAAAAAATTTAATAATTGACCCTACCAACTATACAAAATCTGCTACCGAAAAATGGTGAAGCATGTCACGATAGGAATAAGTCATTCGGTCGAATATTTTTTAACAGAAAAATAAAAATTAATTCCACTCCACTCAGAATCTAAAAAAAGTAGTCGAAAATATAATAATTGATCTTTTAGATGACCGGTATTCTTATTTCATATAATTTTATTGAATGTAGTACATATATATTTTGCCTAATAGGATAATTTTTGTATAAATTTCAGTTTATTTTAGTGTTAAAAATATAACAAAAAAAGTTTCAAATTTCTATTGGATTTTACATTTTCTTTTGATATATTTTGCTTTAGGTATATATTTATTGCTAAGATATTTTTACCTAGATTATTGTGATATACATTCAGCTATTCGTACTTTGGTTATTCAAATTTTGACGTAAATAAATATTTTTTTTTAATAGTTTATCCTCGAGAATCCGTTGGTTGCACGATCAGGATTCGTTTTATATACCTATATGATAATGTTCCATTGGCTGCCGACCAGAAGGGACGAAATGCACTGTTTTCTATAGTGATGTTGTTGTATTTATTCCTTAATGTTAGGAGAATGTCCGAAGGTTTTTCGCGAATGTTTCCACCCCAATCCTTTTTGGACAATGTACAAACAATTCTAATTTAATTAAATCGAATACGAAATTAATTATATCGTAGACCCCTACCGAGTACTATGCAATAGGAAAACGTGTTGACATAAGTTAATCGTTGAATTATTGGTAATAATAATAATCGTTTCTGATTATAATAATAAATCATCATAAAAAAATATAGGAAAACTTTGATTCCGTTTTGAATTTTTCCAGGTTATCAAAATTTTATAAATTCTTTTCTTATTTTTACATAAAAAGCCTTGAAATAAATGGCGTATTTTATGTTTAAATATAGAGTCCCTAAGTGCATTATTAAATTCGTTACTTAGAAGAAAAATGTTTTGTCTGTTGAAATTTCAGGAATTGGTTAATTTTATTTGCAGTAGATATAACACAATTATCCTAATAATGTTGTTGATATGAATAATTTTTATTCGATACATTAATTATATTAAATTGTAATAATTTATAAAAAGGTTTTTTCTACCTCATGAGTTACAAATAAAAAGTTATATATATAACGTTAATTATACCTTTGTTATTATGAAAATATTCTATTTTAAAGTTAGTTTTGTAAAATAATTTCAATATCCAAAGTTGGCATTGACTATTATTGTATTTTAGTTAAAAAGTGAATCATTCTTTAATTTTAATACTAATTTATTAATTACATCTATTAACTGACTAAAATAATTAGGTAATAACATCATTTTTTTTTAAAAAAAAAGTAAATTATAAACAATTTATAATTTAAATAATTTGTAAAAATTGAATCATTATTTTTTAGTCGGAATTAAAAAAATGAAACAAATTATAACCTCTTAAAGTTAAAATATTGTTTATATTTTAGTTTTAAACTTAACGAATTATTTCGACTAATCTGCGTTAATTTCTTCATTAGGTTATCTATGTTTTCCAACATCTGCCAAACCAAAAACTAATTATATATAGGAGTACTCTAGTTAAATAAGTATAAATAGTATATAATGTATATTTTCGAAAAAATTATATTTAGTATGCGTATTGACTATGAAATAAAATGCATTGATTTAAAATTCTATAGAACAATATTAATGTTATGAAATGTATTTCCACATTGTCCAATTTAAAGTTCGACTCAGTGCAGGGTGTCTATATTGATTGGTCATCGACTCACCAAGATGACGTACAATTTACGCTAATTTCGTTCTTAGATTTTACGATTAGATATCTTATAAGTAAAGTGTTATGTCAATTTACAAACACGAAATTACGTTTTCACCGTTCGTTATCGAAATATTTGATTGTTTTCGAGAAAATGTACACTGTCGTTTTTTTAGACATTACAATTATCCGTGTGTGTTTTTTTTATTCATTCATCAGATTGGTCAGCCACTGGATTTAATCGTTCATAATTTCAGCAGATGGCCTATCAGCTGGAGGGGAGGTAATCAAGAGGATTGCTTTATCGGCAATCTGCTATTATATGGCTGGTTGAATATAAAACCAGATGGATTTGATAAGAATTGTAAAAATTTACAGATACAAAAATTGATAAAGTGGCGTATTTAATATATAGTATATATATTGTGGTAATTTTATGCCTATTCTATTCTAATTGCATATTTTTTTGTCTATTGTACCTATTTATTTTTTCTATGATTCATGGTTAATGTTAATTTAAAATGGAAATTATATTTAAACCATTCGAACTGTGTTTACATAAAAAATTTAGAAGTAGAAACGATTTTGTCATCATTTGTTAGTGATTTGTTTATATTTTTGTAATAAGTGTAATAGTAGCAGGGACGTTTTGACAATATATTTTAGTGTATACGTTTCAAAGTAAAGTATACTTATACACACAAAAATTGTATATTTACATATCAATAGAACAGTAAATGTCGTTCACGATTTACTCTTGGCAGTGATATAGATAAAATATTTTCTAGGTGGCTGGAGGTTTAGATGTTTTATATATATATATAGACAATATTATTATCAAGTGTAAGTAACAGCTATAAAAATATTTTATATTTTTGTGGAGAAGAAAGTTTCTAGGGGGAGGGGGGGTTATACCTGTTAAACCACTCCCTTAAATACACCGCTGACTCTAGATATCGATATATTCTATAGTCGTTTATTTATAGATTATTGTATAAGAAATTATTTTAAACTTGTTGAACAAATCAATAGGTACATATTGAGTAACTTATTAGTAGAATTATTTGTATATAAATCAATAGGTACTATTTATGTCCTACACTCCTAACAACAATTCGTACCTATTGGTAATATCTGATAAAAATTTATTATCAATTATTGATTAGATAAAGATAATTATTGTGGTTGATTGTGGTAAATAAAAAATAACGGACACTACGATCCAGCGGTTTTACAAAAAAAAAAACCGCGTTCCTGAATTCTACTCAATCCGCTACATCCGTAGATGAATATTTAGGAAATAACACACAATATTATACAGGTATGCCCGTTTGTAATACTCACGACGTATTAGCTAAATGGTTTTCGTCGAGCGTGAATAGTGCAGTGTGCTGTAGTGTTGTACTCTGTGCCGGAGAACGGACGAATTGGCATTTTGGAAATTGTCTGGGGCGAAGGAGTTTCGCCAAACGACCGAACGTCGTCGCGGTCGGTGACGGGTGTCTACGGATTAGACGGCGGAATTAAACACACTATACTGGGCTACAATATACGATAGTTAATGGAATGCACGACAATATAGAATGCCCCGTGTGCAATGTTCTAACGATGCATTTAATATTATACGTGCAACCGATAATAAGTGCGAATATGAGTGAGTTTTTGGCAAATCGTGCACGATAATATTGCGGGTTTTTCGTTTTTTTTTTTTTTTTTTTTTTTTTTTTTCCCCGACCGGCCGAATTCCGGATCCAGCGTACTTTTTTTCAGTTTATATTTTACTTTACGCCATCGTTTCCCGTGTTACATATACATGCATGCATTATGCATTCATGAGCTATTGCCCGACCCAGTCCCGTCCGCCAGCCATGTCTTATCGACACCGTTTGCGTTTTTGCCTCGTTAATATATTCGCGTACGTCGACAAACGTGTTTATACGCACGCCGATTTGTAATGATGCGTTTTACGAATTCTCCGCGAGTAAACAGAGAAGAACACTACGCGGTGCCCGCGATAAGGTAATGCAATTTTAACCCTCGCGGCCATATATCGACGAGACGAAGACGTCTCGGACGGGTAATCTGGAAATTTCCGTTCATTCTTGTTCGCATACTAATTTTATTTTTCCGTGATACGAATTTGTTAAAAAAAAGAAATATATATATATATACACATATATTATGTATTTTAACGCCCTTTTCCGTTTCCAACGTTCGCGCTTCTGCAGATAATAGCAGTGTTGAGAGCACTGCAGCAGGTATCAAACATTTATCATCTCGCTAAAGAGTAATAATTGGTATTTAAGACGATTAAAAAAAAAATAAATATACATATATATCATTTTACTTTAGATTTATTGACAGTTGATACTAAATCTCGGCATTAAACTGCAGTATCTAATATCTAGATAGTATAAAGTATATATATATATATAACCATGGATCTTGGATAAAAAATATCAGTATTATCACCACTTTGTTTGATGTTTTTCATAGTAAATAATAATTATCAAATATTCCATTAATATTTTATATTATTTTATCAGCACCTGTAATAATGGGTTTTATATCAATATTAAATTTGGCCTAGGTTTGGCTAATTCTATAGGATTGCAAAAATCAAAATTATCATAATATAAACCCATGGATAATATTTCCTTCCACACCCACACCTTCAAAATAATGAAAACATTATTATGTAGACGATGATTCATTGTGCTATGTTTACTATTATAGGTTTCTCAGCATAACCGGGTTTGTTGTCTCTATCCCCATTACAATACATTTTATTACCTTATTTATATTTGCCCCGTTTTTTTATAAACATATGTGTTATAACTTGTATAATATATATACGAATATGACGTATTATTTGGTTTTTAAATAGATAAAAATCACTTGGTATACAATTAACTAATTCACTTAAATATATAAATTATATAGTTTGTATAGATGGTAGCTCATATACTAAATTTGAAACTAAACTAAAGTAAAATAAATAAATAAACTATAGTTGATTATAGACAATATACTACTTTACAGTTATAACTAATACTAAAAACACATAAAATGCGGTTTGCCCAAAGTCCTTTTTTCAAGTTGGTAGATCCATATGAAGAGCCTTCTTACGACTGGCTTCTAGCCCTATATACAATAACATTTAAGTATCACCATAATTATTATGAATTGAAACATTCATTAAATGGAAATTGGAATTTATTTGAAATAATATTAAAATAAAATACAATTATCGAATTTTATATTGTAATTTTTCCATCAGAAAAAAATTTTACGTTTTATAGAAAATATGGAAATAAACATTTCAAACAATATATTATTTCTATTGATGAGTGATATGTAAAAAAAAATGTTTATAAATATCATTTATTTTACCAATTACAACTTTTTACAAATTAAACAGATTTTTGCTATATTCTGTTTCAATATAATGTAAATTTAATTTATGTAAGATACCTACCTATATGTTCCTGAATTAACTATGTGATTAATTTAGTTTAAAAAAAATATACTTTTCTAGAATTAATTAAAAAAAGCACATACATATATAATATAGTCCCTTATTTTTGTCAGCAGTTTAATAATTATTATGGTAATTAATAGCAAAATATATTTTGTATAAATTAATAAGATACCATAAGCTTTATCGTTTTATTATAGTTAAAGCCGTTTTCCTTCCAAAACAATTTAATTCGATTTTCCCACATATACTGAAATTCGGTTGTTTGAAAATAATACTAATGTATTTTTGTATGAACAATCACTATTTTTTTTCTATGTTTATTTAGCTTTAAAAAGTATTTTTTTAAAGGAAGTAATATTAATAATACTTATTATATATTATTATATATAGGTATATATAAATATATTTTCACAAATATTATGGTTTGATTAAAATAAATTACGTTTCAACCGTATAAAAATGTGACATATTACTTAATAATAATCTCATACATCCATATTTTTATTAACCTTTTCATCACGACTAAACCCGATTAATATTGTATGATATATTTTCTTATGCAAATTTCAAAGTCTGGATAATAATGTTTATACATTTCGAAATAATTTTGAAGATTTTGGAATAATATTGACCTATAAGGATGAAAGGCAACCGTATCAAAGTTATACAGATGTTTAACATAAACTTTGAAATGATAAAAACCCTTACCAAGTTTTAATAAATTCATTAGATACTTCTTAAAGTATTTTAAATATAATTAATAAATGATTTATGTTATGAATAATTAATACATATATACCTAATTAAAATAAAAATACATATTTATATTTTTACAAAGTAATTTGTAAAATTTGTCATTTGGTAATCGTGTAGTTTTGAGAGTAATTCTTAAAGTAAACTATATACTATTAAAAATATAACATTGAAATATTTAACAACTAGTTACTACTTATATAAATACAATTTTAAAACAAATTACCTACTTGAAAATAATGACTGATTAAATTCGTTTTGAACTAAAAATCTGTTATTTAAAATATGTTTAGAATGTTACACAAAAACTTTATTATTATTGAATGGAATACATTTTTAAATTTCAACAAATATCACTGTACATTTTCATTTAAAAGCTCATTAATTTCAAATAATCTAAAAAAAAACTCAACATATTCAAATGATCTCGTTTTTCTACTGTTTAAAAAAACATTTTAAAATACTTTGGTGTAGTATATACACGGTTTTCTCTTTAGTTATTAAAATATTTCTGGAAAATGTATTTATTTATTTGTCTAAAAGAAACGGCACAATATTTTATTATCATGTTGAATAAGGATAAATTATAACTTAGGAATACAATCGAAATATTACTCAAAGTATAAAGTGAAATCTAGGAGAATTTTCCATGGTTACAACTAACGAACTAAAAACAAAAAAAGCTTTTAAGGTGAATATTTTCATCTAAATATTTTACTTATTATTTTGATATTTACATGATTTACAAATACGTTACTTATTTCGCGCGGTTCTAAAGCCCCTAAACGATAGGTTTAACGTCTGTTTATAAGATACCGTACAGTTACTATATATACATTATATTATAATATTATGGTCTTAAGGGCATTGAAATCATCTCGGACGGAAAGACCTAGTCGAATAGAACGTTATCGTATTATCCGTAAATCAATTAATGCGTATAATATTATTATGACAGCGTCGATATAAATACGTTTATTATAATACGGTGGACCACCGCGACCGTTGTCGATTCCGTTGCGGAGCGAGACGAATATTCAAAGGCTTCAATTTAGAGTTTTGCATAAATGTATAGGATAATTTGCATACCGATCAGTACTTAAATATTATTTTCTGACCTAGTCCCATCTTATATTCAACGCGTTAATTTTTGCCGACTTATATAACATTGCGAGTACAAACACTATATAAGTTGTCTGGAGTGGGTAGAGACTATTGCGTGGGCCCGATAATGTTAACTCTATTGAAATCCACGAACTAACTTGAATATTAGATATATTATTATTATAATTTTAGATCTCCCTGTTTTATATAGGTATAGTTTCGTTTATTTGGACTGAATGTTGAAAACTAGAGAAAGAGAGAGAGAGAAACTGACATGAAACCCGGGTAAGTAGTACTGCAGCTGTGGAACTTGGGTAAAACGGATAACAACTGCTTTGCGGGTGTTATTATAGTTCAAAAATTTTAAATAATTGATTCGAAAATTCAAAGTATAATTTCTACCCATGTAGATTATGTATAACAATAAACCATTAATGGTATACTACGATAAATATTTTATTAATATTTAAACTCAGTTCATACAATTATTAACAATATTACATATGCAATATCGGGTAAGTTGGGGACGGAAGCACTTAACTGTCGGTAACTATGACTAATTAATTCATTATTATCTAGTTTATGTAATTTTTTTGTAAAAATACCCTGATAAAAGAGAGTTTTTCATTACGCTTTTGAAAACTACTTTAAAATCAAAAAAATACGTCTATAAAGTACCTATAAAATAGAATAAATATCCTATGAAAAACGTACATAAAATATAAATAAAAAAAACATCATTGTACAACATCATATGATTTCATCATTGTGAAAATCATTCTAACTAAACTTAAAATGTTTAAGAAAAATACCTACTACATTTATCTAATATTTTAAGAACACTCAAATAGGAATAATTTATAATTAAAATATGAATTTTAATTGTATTATAATATTATATAAAGTTTTTTAAATAGTATAGTGTTAATAAAATAACAGAATAAAACAGAAATTATTGATATTTTTAAAATAGCATATAATAATGTAGTATATATATATAATGTGGTATGTAGCAACTATCACTATTATAGTCTGTAGCCCTTTAAGAATAGTTAATATATTTTCATTGAAATATTCTTATCATGTTTATGATGTACAGTGATATGAAAATATTTATTTTTCTGAAATTCATAAGAAGTTAAAGAATAAATAAATTAAGATGTTATTATAGAAAAATAGTACCATATTCTTTTATGCATATAATCATAATTCCTACATAATATATGAGAAAAATAATATTATAAAGAAGCTATTTAGTAACTAATTAAAAACTAATCACTCACGTATATATACAAGATTTCATATCAAATTCTAAAATCTTTTTAAAATATAATTTTGAAATACAAAATCTAAATTACGATTTTAAATAATAATATATTTTGAGACTTAGATTGTAGATTTTTAAAATGTTTTTTTGCGAATATTTTGATTTCTCTGTAAACGGTTTTAATGAATATATTTAATATTCTACAGTTATAATTAGATAATTGTACATATTATCTATTAATAATAAAGTAATTAATTGTCTATTAATTTATGTTTCACCTGTAATTATTTGCATATTATATATCTGATTTGTACTTAATTATTAAACGTTATTAATACCTGCGATGAATATAAGAATTCAGAGTAAAAGTATTATAGAAAAATTATTTTTATATTCTGAGGAAAGAAAGGAATATATTGACTTTAACATAATGTATTTGTTTTTATGTATATATAAATTTTACATGTAGAAATAGTCGAGTAGGTATGTGTTTTTGAGTAGAGAGCTATTTTGATAATATATATTATATAATTTTCTAGGTGTAAGGAAAAACTACCTTCTAGACCGGAAAATGTTTAAAATAATAAATAAAGTTCCACGGTTACTATAATATATTACTGAAATAATATATACTCCATATGGTGATACCATAATGTTTAAAATACATTAGACATTTATAAATAACTATAATATTACACAAAGGTCCACTCAAAATAATTTTATAGAATGCAATTATTTTTGTTTTTAAATTGAATATATCCATTACCAATATCCTATCCAACGAGCGAAGTATTTTCACCCTCTTCTTGCCGCATTTTAGTTTTCGAAAGACAAGTTAGAGATATTATTGTTGATTGGGGAACTACAGGAAAAAATATATTATTAATTTTATTTTATTATATTTTAAATTCTAAACGTAGTACGTAATATATATATTGGTTTTAAAATTATGTGTTTTTATATTTTTTTATGCAAGTATACAATTTTGTAGGCTGAACGAATAAAGTAAGACCAATAAGAATTTTTTGAAACATAGATTTTTAACACGAAATTTCTTTTAGTAATTGAACAAGTCATCTTTTTATTTTATAAATAGTTTTCAAAATAGTAACGAAAAACTCATCTTTTATAATGGAAATATTTTATAAAAGTTGTTACAAATTAAAAAATAACAAATATACTTGTCATGATTAATAACAGTATAGGTAATATTGATATATATATTTTCTTTAATAACTATAAATTTTAAATTATTATAAAATGGAAAATTAAAATGCACGATACTTAAAATTTATACTGAATATTTACTACAGCACTATATTAACATTATTGAAATTTTAACTTTTCAATTTATGTATTGGTATAAGATACTCGTAATATCACACCGAGCTTCGATCAAAATCATTTTATTGTAATAAATGATTTGTCAGTCAAATTATTTACCACAAGTATCCAATCCGACAAGTGTCGTGTTACATCCACCACCTATTGACCGGCTCTTTTAGATTATTGTTTTAAATACGTTAAATTAGAAATCGGGTATTTAGCACTCTTGCAGAGCGGACTTTCCCAACTTGTTTTATACTTCTAAACTGATAGTATTATTTTGTGTAGATAATTTTAATTTCAATTTTGAAAATCGCCAAATTCTAGTGGGTGTTTTTTAGATGTTTTTGAATATATAATTTCTAACGATTTTGGTTAGCTCTGCGTGCACCATAGAGCGCATGTAAACTTTGATTTAAAAACCTTTATAATAACTATACGGTGAAATTCACTTCGCTCTGAATCCGAAATAACATAGTAAGGGTTGTATGAAACATAGAGTATGTATAATTAATAAACGTGAAAGAAAAACGAGAGACACGGCGGTATGGTTGCGTTATAGTGCAATATTTTGTTTAACCGAGAATAGTCCTGGAATTAGTGTGTACGACTATATAATATGATAATATATATTTACTTTATGTATAGTGTATTTTATATTATATTCCGTGTACACGTATATTTATGTATGTATACGGTAAATAAATTCGGAATTTATTCGAAAAGCGCCTCCTATCGCTGTCCCGTGGGGCCGGTTTAATGATACCTTTGTGCGTCTATTTGTGTACGGTTAGTTATATTTTTAATTTTATTTATTCTTTTTTTTTTACCACCCTTCAGCGACTGGACCACCACCGACGAAGGTGAGAAACTACTTAATTAAATCGTCCCGATGGTGAAACGCATATCTCTGCCGGAAAGGTATTCGGTAACAGATATGTATATATATATATATATATATATTATAATTTCATATTTCTGCGCTTGCGCTGGTCCGTGTTTGTGACCTTATTAATGCGTTTTCAGCTCTATATATATATATATCTGTGTTTTGTATATTTATAATATGCACATGATAAATATGGTTATTATAAGGCAAAGGCACATTGTGTTAATGCATCCCTTATTCCGTTTAGCATATATATATATATATATATACGTAGCCACAAAGGTTAGGTCAGGTGACCGACGACCGTGAACGACTAATGTCCATGTATATTTCTATAAAATAATATAAATTTATATGCACTCGCACGACGTGTTATAAAATTGTAATTATCACAGTGTATGCATTGTAAAGAACATATCTAATGTTTGAGGACGAGAAAATTTTGTTTCGACGAGGTATAGCGTATAGAGACACATATATTTTATCCACCTCTAGCCGCAGCGATTTCTGCAAATTATTAAACACATTAATATACGAAATAAATTTCGTGACATTAAATCATAACTTTATTTTTCGAGATCTATGGCACATATTTATAATGTGTATTTGGGTGTATATAATAATATATATTATGTAATATATAGTATACAATTTAACAATACCTATCTAATTTTCTTGAAAAGATAATTATAAATTATAAATGTTCAATAGCTATTAAAATTGTATATTGTATTTATAACTGAGTCTAAAAAGGATACTTTTTAAACCCATAATATTATTGTCTATACTTCCCAATTTTAAAGAAAACCCTTTGTCGTATTGTTCTTCTTGGATAAGCTTAAATGTTTTATTTATGGATTAGAAAAAGGGTTTTATAGTGTTTAGATTTATGGATACTGGACAAATACAATTAAACTGTAGATATTTGGACAGTTGATAATAACAAAAATTGTTTACAAAACAATACTTTAATAAATTATGATGGTTTTGAGGTATCTATAGTATTAAATAAGAAATTTTAATTAGATATCTAGTTTTATTAGATTTTTTACTTAATTTCTTCAATAATTAATTTCTAATCTCTACTGAAAATACTATATAATCCAACTCGCACGTTTAAAATAAATTTTAATACACTATTGTTTCATTTACAATACGTATTTAATATTTTTAGTCAAAAAAATATTTTTTCTGGTAATGAAGCCCAGATTTAATAATATTTTTAATAAACTTTAGATATTTCAAAAGCTCATGTTGATATATTATATATTATATTATATATGCATACATACATATTATACCTATAATTATATGAATATACGGTGGGATCAAAAAAATTTATTTTAGAAAAATATTTTATCACTTATCCATTTGGGTATTATTACATTTAAAGTCAGGCCTAATTTACTAACAGTTTACGTAATTCCTACAATCATATCAGTTCTGTAATGAATTTTATTGTGGTCGCACGAAAACAAGTCAGCCCTCTCTGTCATACCATCACAGTTTTAACAGCAGGCTAAAATTAAATTTTGTTTTTGCAG
Organism: Pemphigus obesinymphae; assembly: GCA_025469235.1. NCBI lineage: Eukaryota > Metazoa > Arthropoda > Insecta > Hemiptera > Aphididae > Pemphigus > Pemphigus obesinymphae. Next base: position 66,156 of record JAIPRL010001603.1, read on the forward strand.
CGCTTGCAGCAATTTTAATCACATGTTTTTTTAATATTTTAACTTTATGCGGTCAAACAACTTCAAATAGTCTAGAATTTCTGCATCTGTTTTTCAAAGTTTGAAACAACATTAAATGTTGACCCAATGTTCAAACCGTAACGTTTCGATGAAGAGGGCTGAAATTCATGTTTTCATGCGATCACGAAAACATCCATTACAGAACTGATATGATTGTGAAAATTACGTAAATAATTAATATAATATGATTGATTTTACGTATATTTATAAAAAATATATGAAATACTTTGAGGTAATCAAAATATGTATATGAACTCCCACTAACTAAATATGTAGTGGTTTGGTGAACTTTTTTCACCTATGAAGCTAAACACATTTTGAGGCACCCTCCATCCAAAATGGTCTGTTCGATGACTATTGTAGGGAAAATATTTTTTTTGTTATGATTTTAAGTTAATGATGCAACTATATTAAAGTACAAAACACCAAAATACCCATAGGCCATAATATTTCAAAAACCCCTTCATTATGACACTATATATATACATGTATTTAATGTGCACTTATTATGTCTGCAATTAGTAAAACATACTATACAAGAAGAATTAAAAAATGGCATTTCAAAAAGAAAATAATTATATTGTATTAACTTAGCTCTCACAACTATAAAAAAACTAAAAAACAAGTGGTAAAGTTAAAAAACTTAATGGGATTTTCGACAAAATTTGTGCCCCGCGAGAGAGTCAATATCTGGATTGAAACTGAATAGTTTTAGTTTTTAATTCTCTCTTAATATTTAATTTATTTTTCAAAAAAAATAATAATGAAATGCTCGTTTACGTAGATAGGTGGTTGAAAAGTCCATCAAGTGTCTCAGTGCAATTTCGACAATTTCTGGGTTATCTTGCCAATATTTATTTAGAACGAGACCAAATGTGTGGTTTTAAAAAACGATTTTAAAATCTGATCACATAATAGTTCAATAAACAAGTTCTTTTCACTTGATGATATTTTAAATATTTTAGGTAATCTTCTTCAAAGATATTTCTGATCCATTAGATTTCACATTCAATTTTAGTTTATAAAAGTACATTGAATATAATTGTGCGATAGCGTTAATGGTGGGGTTATTATTGATTAAATATCATCTTATTTTAACCAGGAATATAAACGTTTATATATAGTATAAAAATCTCGATATTAATGCATATCTTACAGAATCACAGGTTGGCAACCCCTGGCTTAGACCTTCGAACAGCCTCCACGGCCCTGTACCACACTGCTCGCGGCCCATGGGTTGGAAACCGCTGCTATAATGAGTTATATTGTATATTGTTGATGTTCAGAATTTTTTACATTATGACAAGAAAAAGAATCAGACGAGAAGGAGAACTTTAATGTGAACGCAGGTGAATGGGATTGGAGAAAAATATCATATCATTTCTACTGCGAAAATTTGAACGGTAAATGATTGAACTGCAAAACTTTCGACTTTATAATAATTTTTTTAATGACAAATTGACATTAGAAAAAAAATCCATGTCGTAATACACCACATCATGTTGAATTTTTAAACTAACAGCAAATTAAGGGGATTCAAAACAAGAATAAACTTTACGGTGTTTGTTACTGTAAAAGGTTTTGAATCAGTAAAATTAAAAGTTTGCAACATCAATACAACAATTGGTTTCTCTGTTGATATTTTAAAATATTATTTTATAATTACTTATTTCTTACTAGTTATCATCAATGCCTACTCAAAGCTATCAAAACTGCATAAACTTTTATACTTTATATGGTATTGCACTATACCATATGAATTCTGGTCGCTATTTGAAATTTAGCCAAAACATTTTAAAAATAAAAATAATATGAGAAGAGATACGATCACAAATCTTAGACAAGCGCTCTGCGAGTGTCTAATAATTTAATGAATCTCTAAACCACCTTCTTAATTTAAACTTTGTTTTGTATTTTATTTTTAGAGTGTGAGTATAAGGAAATAAAATAATATTATATATTTATACTAATGATACTTGTAATAATTTAAATTCTAACATTGCAATTGTATCAAATAAATAGTTGATATAATCATAGTATTTTAGAATACTGAAAACTATAAATGATATACTGTCTTATACATTGATAAATTTAAAACACTTTTTTTTGCATATTTTTTAAACGGAATTCTGAGTTTGATTTGTCCTTGTCTAAACCATTTAATAGTTTAGTATTTATGGCAAATGTTACTATATCTGAAGTAGGTATATAAAAAGTCACTAGTACGTATTTATATGCATCCCCTCACTGTCCTCAAGCTGTTGGATTGTTTCCAAAAATCATCAATTTCGCAAAAAAACATTTAACTTATATTAAATAGGCATATTTTTCTTATAATCTTGTGGTTTTGCCAAAATAAGTATCGAGACATCGTTTAATGTATGCCATTAAAATAATGAAGATATAATTTTGCGCATAGGTATATAATATGTATGAAAAAAAAAGATAAAACATTTACATATAATTTCTAATTTATTCTCAATAAACGCAATTTTCTTTGGATTAATTGATCGAAAATTACCGTTTGTAGGTATGTATGTTCTATAAAATTAATATTGGATTACAAGCACTCGTAAATTACTAAAAATGAATTGGTACAGTACTTTAGTAGCATTGTTGAATATATTACTCAATTTTTAGAATTAATCATTAAGACGTAAAATATTGCAATTAAATTGTATTTATTTCACATTTTTGAAAATTTAAATTAGAATGTTGTAGATTTATTTTTTGTTATGATTTTTTTTTTTTTGGGAGCGTTCTACAAAATCTAAAAAATATTTTTATTAAAGAAGTTTTTGACTTTATCATTTTAAATATTTTATAACTTCTTGCTTAGTTTTTCTAATTAATTAACTTAGTATAGCATATTATGAAAAATGGTTTAAATTATTTTAATTTTTAAACTTGTTTTTCTAATGTTTGATATGGATTTAATTCTTGTAATTAGAGAGTTAGAGTTATAGTATTAACTATTTTTTAAATCAAATTGGACTTTGAAAGATATTATAAAAATTAATAAGGTATCAATACTGCCGTATTATTTTACTAAGCTGTAATTCCAAAAATACGATTACAAATGTTCAGGAATTACATTTTAAATATTTGATTTATAATGAACTTCTTAGAGAACTAAACCATTAATATTTACCATTTTTAAAATAGTGTTATATACAATCATTTTTGATTTTTAATTCATTTTTCTTAATTTCATTAATTTTTGTGCATTTATTCTATGGGACATAATTAATAGGTGAGTCTCAAATGAGAAAAAATAATATTTTTTCATTATGATTTTAAATAAATCAGAAGCAAAAGGGCATGTTCAATATATGGTTATAACTGTAAAAAAAAATTCTTCGATAGGTTATATTAAATTAAAATAAAATAGTAGTAAATTCATTTTATTAATTTAACAAAATATGAATTCCTAATTATTATTTTATTAATTTAAAGCAGGTACCAACAAGTAATATTTAAAAAAAATATGAATAAAATGTTTTATATAAATAAAAGTATTTTTAATTATATTTACTATCTACATTTAGGCTAGCAATTGTACGAGCGTTATTTTTAAAGCAATATAAAATCACATCAGGTTTTATAAAGATAAGTACATTGATATGAATGGTGCACTGTTGCACAACACACGAGTGTCATGTTGTAAAAATAACGTGCCCCTAATTTAATTTCTGATTACCTCAATTAATTGAACAATATAATACAAATTACAACTTACTTATTATTTTTACGTTATGATTTTATAGAATTATAACAATGATTGCTATCATTTTACTTAATGAAAAACCTAAGAAATTTCTATTACATTTAGAAATTCAAATAATTCGAATTATTATAAAGTCACGATAAATAAATAGTACCGGGTGGACATTAACTTTATAAAATTATTACATTTAAATTATAATTAGAAATTTATTTAATAAAATTACTTTTGATGCACTCACCTATATACAATTGTTGTTTTCATTTAATGAGTAAACTTCGAATTGGTTTTAGTTGAAATAAACCATAATATTCGACTTCTATTATTATTATTGTTATTTATGGTAAATAATTACTGAAGTATTAATATATTATTAAAACGAAATAAAAAATTATTTTTAAAGTGATAACATTACAAAATACTTGAACGTATTGTGTAATTTACTCGTTAGTACACATCATGATTATTTGTTATGGACATGGTACAACGTACACTATATATAGTTATTACCACAATAATATTTGAATTTTAATTGCTATGAATATTAAAGATAGCATGTAATATATAATTATATACAACATTATTATCAATTATCAATATAGTTAGGGAGTACATATGTGTACCTCAGTACATTATAAACAAAATTTCATAATATAAATATTTACTACTGATGTTCCACTTCTGTTTTACTCTCCTATATATGTATGCCAAATGTTATTAATTTTCATTTTTTTGATTAGATCTTTTGATATTATAGTATACTCATTCTAGAGTTAACTGCGATACATACATGTATCCCACGAGACTATTGGTGTCATAAATTTTTTAAACAGACGATTTATGTGCTTATACAAAAAAAAAACCGATTAAAGTTTTTTTTAAATTTGAATACTATTACTAAAAAGATTCAAAATAAAAATTAATTCTACATTTATTTTTAATGCAATTTTTAAATGAGATTTGTTTAAAAAAAATCAACAAGTTTTTTTTCTGAAAACATTTAAAAGTATCCTATTCTAGAAATAGTTCTTGTAATATAATGACATATTTAGAAATATAAATAAAAAAAATTGATAGTTTATTGAGTAAAATTTTCAGTGGTGTACAAGTGTGCTACATGTAAATACTGATGTTACAGAATATTGCATGACCAATAAAGGGTTCATAATGTACCTTCAATAATAATTAATCGAATGTAAAAAAAACCTTTTAATATAATATAACTGTAGTATTTCTTAAAATTAAATACTCAATTGGATATACTGTTTATTTCATAAGTTTACATATAGGAATCTATAAAGAGGTATTTGACTTCATACGATTTCATGTCAATTACTGTTTTTTTTTTTTTTTTTTGTGCTTATTTGGATTGTATTTTTATTTGCTTCTGATTGTAGACAACTAGGCAATTATTGTGTACATATCTCTTTTTCTTTATTTTTTAATGATATTTTAAAAGAATTTAAGAAAGGATTTTTGGCGACTAGACTCAAAAAATTTAAATTTAACTATTTTCTTCCTATAATCCATACACCCAAATATCTCGATTTTAACAACATTTTAGTTAGTTAATAATGGCTTAGCTCTTCAGAATATTTATATTTGGAATAATTATTAAATATTTGAAAATACTATATTATATATTAATAAATATTTGTGATAAGGTATGTGTGAGATAATACAATCTCTACTCTTGTATCGAAAGGGTCAAACTTTTATTAAAAATGGGGTGAAAATTTTTCACTTTTTACGTCTACTCTCTTAAATTGCAAAGTTATAATAAAAAGATAAATTAATATTTTTTTGTAAAATAGAAAGGTTTGCTTAAAATTAAGAAAACTCGGTCGAAATTATAATATTATTAATATGGTTCGGTTTGAGAGTATTATTCCAAAATGTAAAATTATTTAATCATTATTTTAGAATATAGGAATAATATATAGAATAATTAATATATTCTAAATATAATATTAATCTTCATATGAATACTTCATAAATTAAACACAAAAACGCCAACAATTATATTTTATGATAATACGCATATTAAATTACAGAATATAATGTACAGTTTTACCTTCGTATAATAAAATAATTGTAATTAATTTTCTGTTTGCTTGCACTTCATCATACAAATTGTTTTTTATTTATTTTTTTTTGTATAACATTAATTAAGTTTACTGAAAAGATTGTAATTTATATACAATTTAAATATTATAATGACTTGATTGAAATTATAATTATTTGTTTTAAATATTATATATTTATCGTATACAATTATGTTTACGCACATCGCATTTAAATATTGACCATTTTTATAAATTTACATTGCATCATATCGGAGATCTTGATATTATGTTTTAGATTTATTAACTGAAAATTTTTATAGCATCAAATGTGATGTTATAAATTCAAAATAATAACAACATTAAAAAATTATTTCCTTCTAATATCATAGGAATACGATGAATATCTACGAAATTCTGGGCTACGTGATATTGAAAAAATATTTAAAATTCTGTTCAAAACGATAAGTACCTACCTAAAATATGGCTTTAAATGAATCAATAGCAATCCAAGGTTTACATTTTTAATACAAATTACAATAGTATTAATATAGTGAAAAAAGTATTAGTAATTAATCTGATAATATAATAATTAGCATATACATTATTCAAATCAATTATCTATTTCAAACATAAAAGGTTCTTAATGTAAAACGTATTTGTATCATTTAAAGTTTATTTATTACATATTATTATATCAATGTAATGAAAGTTCATATATTCCAATGTCCATTTTAAATAAACTCAAAAAAAAAAAAATCTATGTGCACTATAACAGTATAATTATATAGTGATATCATACATTATATTATACTAATTTGATACATACGATTATGTATGAATATGTATTATAATTACTTAATTATACATTTTTAAAATATTTTTCGGTAGCACCATCCTGCAACACATATATTCATACCTGTATATTATACGTTGTGAAACTTCCCTGGTACAAATAAAATATTTTTTAAAATATGTTACAGTATTTAAAAAATAATACAAGATCCAATTTATTAGTATATTATACGTGTATAATAATTATACACGCACATTTTATTTATATGATTTTTTTTACGTGAGTAAAATGCGTATACATTGTGTATAATAAAACCGTTATGCGTTTCTATAAGTATTCGATATCTGTGTATCATAAAATACACAGGTATCTATATATAATATTATTTGAACCCAAAAAAGAAACTTCAAAATTATTTTTTTTCTTTTCTGTTCTTCTGACTGACAACAAAAATGAAATTTAATGATTTACAAAGAATACACAAGAGGGCCTTTTCCATAACTTTTGGCGTGGCCGTGGAAAACTTTCGATTTGTGGAGATGGATAGATGTCTTCTCCTCTGTTTATCACCACCACCATCATTCTTATCCTGTACTTTTCTTATCACCTACACGTACGTATATATATATATATATATACACTCACGTTCACGTAGCAGACGAGTTAAGGGTTGCCGGTGGTGTAAAAGTTTTTAGAGAAATTGTTTTTGAGACACCTCACCCCGTCATCTTGTTCATTTCGAGTAATTCTTCAGGTGCCAGACGTGGTCGTGGGGTCGGTCTGTAATTCAATTTATCCGGTCGCTGAAAAATTTATAGAATTCGTATAACTCTCTCGTATACCACTGCGAACAAAAGGCATACGGGCAACCCGTTTAGGGTGGAAAAAAAACACCATCGGTCGGAAGAACAAGGACTTACCTATATATATATTAAAATACGTGTGGTGAGAAATGCACTTTAGTCACGCTCCCTCGACCTGTGGCTTCTTGTTCCCACCCACGCCATCGTCATTATTATTGTAACCGTACATATATATATATATATAATAAATAGGTATATATATATATAGCTATAATCATTTCATGTACCACTATACCACATTACCACTTAACTATACCACCATTCCCTCTGTACTATATAATACTACGCGTGTATTACTTACCGGATACCATTAGAACGGTTATACTACTTAATGTTGTTAGACACTGCTTGATGCTACTACCTAGTTACTATATAGTTTATTGCTGCCGTTAGTGTGATACCATTGTAATAGTACATACCATTTATACATAGTCATTGTGAAATGTACGAAAAATATTTCGCGATTCCGGAGAGTTTTGCTCGTTTTTCGGACGTACACTGGCCACGGAATAGCTCGGCTGCACAGATTATTCAATATTATGTGGGTACTATTGTTGTAAGTATTTGTCGTAACGTACAAGAATACAGTTTAAGGGCCTAACATTACTGGATACCGTATAGTCTGTAGATTATAAACTAGATTATACAGTATATGTACTTCGGGATTTTTAAATCGAGTGCTTTCCTGTAGTCGAACCATATTTTGTTAGAAAAACTGAGCATTATGTAAACTAATACCGTACTTGAAGACAATATATTATCGATAGGTATCGAATATTCATATAAATATTATATAATTATTAGATAATACAATTATCATACTACTAATTAGGTTCCCAAATAATGTAGTTATTTAGGTTTTCAATGAAAAACTCTTGTTAGGATTTCTCATTTTTTACAATTATTACAAACATCATATAGTTACAAAACGAATAACACATAACACCATTATTTAGTGCCCTACATTAGTATATTATAACTATTCTCTATTTTCAATATTTTAATTTATTTATAAGTTATAATTTACAATATTAGGTACCTATATAATTTACAAAAAAAATCTCTCATTTTTTAACGACACATGAAACACGTTTAAATTCACATATCAAATAACGGTTCTTTAGTATAGGTACTACATAATAATGCTTTCAAAATTGTATTTTTTGTTTTATCATTCTACGATGTTTTCATGATGATATAAATTAAAAATGCAAAAGTAATATTTTTATTAAAAGTTTATAAATATTTAATTTATTTTTCGATATAGGTACCTAATATTATGTATAAGTACGTCTAAGATGGTTTATTTATAGTTTTTAGAGTAGGTACACCAACAAGTGGCTTAATATAATCAGTGGTAATTCGTAAAATATTCGTTTATATATATATATATATAATAGGTATAATAATATTATACATTTATTATATGCACATTGTACACATTATAAATGCATATCAAATTATCAATTATCATAAAGCGGCAAAAAAATATAAAATACGTATACTATATCGTTTAAGTATAGTAAAATGAATTAGCTTCCCTGAAATGGTTCAAATCAACGTGAAAAACCAAGAGATTATAAAAATATTTTCTGTTAACTTTTGACAGTACGAAATCCTGTTAAATCGTATATCATTTATTGTGTTAATAATAACATTATTCATGTTTATGACTTTCCACATTTCTCCTATAATAATGTATAAATGCATTCAGATGAATTTTACAATGATGAGTTTTAGTTTAATTTTTTGGGTATATATACACATTTTTGGGTATATGTAGTAAATTAAGACTTTTCGGTTATAGAACTTTTTGGTAGAAAATATGTTCTTGTTAATACTTTATGGAGGTCATTTACTTATTTTCCTCTAGTTTACATTAGTGTAACGAAAAACTACGGATATTTACGAAAAATTTTTATAAATTGGACTATAATAAATAAACTTGTCATGATTACCTACTTATATATATATATATATATATATATATATATATATATATATATAAATTATATAACTTAATTAGGTAGAAGAAGTTAAGAAGGAATTTTTCAATTTTTCCGTTGGTTTTTTTAGACATAAAAGTTAAACAACTGAAATTTACCAAAATTTGTTATACAATGGACTATTATAATGCTAGAATTTTGTAATTGACTCCAAATATTTACTATAGAACTATATTGACGTTGTAAAAGTATTAGAACTTTTTAAACTCTTTTCAGTAAATTTTATAACATAAGAACATTTACCACCAGTATCCTATCCGACGAACAAAGTGCTTCCAGCCCCTACCGACTGGATTTTTGTTTTATTCGTTTCATATAATCATATACGGGCCCCCACATAAACTTGTTCGGTGTGGCCCATTATTTTCTTTCAAGAGCTAAATAAATAAATAATTATCCATAATCATTTTCTTGACTGATAATAAATGATTACTTTCTGTATAACTAGGTCGTACTGATTTTTGACTTTTGAAATGCTCCAATGTACCATTCTGTATGACTATTCCACGACACTTACCGTCAATTGACACGAAATGGACGAGAAAAATATTTACAGTTTTCCTTGGAGAAATATCGTTTACTTATAGGTATATACTATTACGTGTAGATATTATATACAATATATGGGAATATACCAGTGGTGGCTCGTGTGTAGGGGTGACGGGCCCCCTCTAAAATTGTAGCAAATTACTTATTAACAAATTAGGTATTGATTTAAATATCAACAATTATTTATATTTACATTGTAATGCATTTTCAAAATATTATTATTGAAAGTAAACATTGTTTTTCATTTTCATGAAAACACTACGTATAAGGTAATCAAAGTTAAAAAAAAATATAGGTATCATATTAAAATAGGTACCTATTATTCATTTGCGAAAGTAACGTTGACAATCGCTCGTCGTTACTATACGATCAAAACACAAACACTTCGGCGGGGGAATTCAGTAATAATGTGGCCGCCGGAGCGATACGAATCGTCGCCCGACATGCCACGTGGACGGAATAATGTGCACATTCACTGTGTTCGTGTTCGCACATTTCTATATTTCTTTATTATTATTTATTAAATTTATTCTTTTATTTTATTTTATTGTATATTATAATATTATTAAAATATAGTAAATAAAAATTCGGTATCATATAATTGTTTAGTGAAATGAAAGATAAAGACGCTTGAATTTTTAGCGTAAAACCTATAAGTTTTATTATTTTGTAATTTTCGGTTTTTGCAAAACGTATTTATATATAATGATTTTTCGTATATTTCGGTTAACTTTTAAATGGGTACACTATTATTATATCGTACATTGTACACGCTTTTCGAAACCGGATAGTTTTTAATCGCTCTGCCACTGTTTGAGACCCTACGAGCCGCCACCGGAATATACACCGGGTGTGGTAGACTGTAAAAAATTACCGACGTCACACTCAGTTATGCGAGCCGAGATTATAAATGGTTTTCTATGGTTGTCAAAAGTTGTCTAATATTATAATAAACTTTCAATATGATCACGGGCCATAATTATAATAATAAAAATAATAATAATAATAATGTATAAATAACACACGGAAAATATGAACGCGGGTCTCGTTAATGACTTTCCGAGGACAGCTTTATAACTAGCTTCCCCCGCCATGAATATAGGACGGACGGACGGCGTTACATACTATGTACGAGGGGATGGTTTTATCTAAGGGTTGACACAGTGGTCTCGGTGGCGGCGGGTGGATAAAACACGGAACGAGAAAGTTTTTTGACGCGCAAGGTGCTCGAACACATAATATACTACTGCGGTCCACGGCGGCCGTCATGGAAAACGTGGCTGTTAGTGTACGCCGTACTTAAGGGGGTTCGAGTCGGTCAATTTCTGAAGAATATTATAAAGGCAATTTATCGTACCTGATAAAATGTTAAATTCAGACTTTAATGCAGTTAGAGAGGTCATTGAAGTTAATAAAGCTAATAATAAATTAATAAATACATTCCTTGGGCTTGTATCTATATCCTTCTAGGTTAAATATGAATTGCAAGTGTGAAAATAATGAAAATAAGACCGTATACTAAATCACTTTTTGAACAGAAAGTTGCTTTCGCTGTGATAAAATTGTTAGACTTTGGCTCGTCCAATTTTAATTCTGTAAAAATCATAAGATTCTTTGACATCTTTTCTAGGTTTTAATCGAGGCGTTTTTCGAAATAT
>JAIPRL010001604.1:0-77873 GCA_025469235.1 Pemphigus obesinymphae
CTGTCACACTTTCCCCAGGGATCACCTTACAGTCCTTACACTGTTTCAAACCCCCTCTCTTCCACATAAAATAATCAATTTGTGATTTGTTCCCTCCACTCTTATAAGTTATATAATGCTCTTCCCTTTTCCTAAAATAAGTGTTTACAATTGCTAATTCATAAGCTGATGCAAAGTCAAGTATTTTTTCTCCAGCCTCATTTCTTTCTCCATACCCATACCCTCCATGCGCTCTATCATAATCTATTCTATCACAGCCTACATGTCCATTCATATCCCCACCAATTACAATACACACATATAATATATATATATAAAATTATATTACGCAGAATGTTGCATATTTTTGCACTACCTCATAAATTCCAGGTACCTTTTTAAAATAAAAATGCGAATAAGACAGTTATGGACAGATCTAATTACCAATTATATATATTTCATTATATAATAATTATATCGTGTTATCTTATAACTGTTATAAAAATATTGAATTTTAATTGAAAAGTTATACATACAAATATGATTATATTACGTGGAAAGCAAACAACCATAATATTATATTATGGACTTTTATAATTACCAATTATATATATTAAATTATATATTTATTATATTATATTACTACAGTTATAAGAATATAAAATTATAATTGAATAGTTATATACAATATACATACATATTTGATTATACAATGCGAAAAGCATCCACCAACTTATTCATTTCTGATTTCATATTTTTAAAATAGTACAGTTATAAACAGTTATAATTACCAATTTTATATATTTAATTATATAATTATTATATTATATTATAACTATTATACAAATATTAAATTATAATTGAAAAGTTATGTGCATATACATATTATAGTTATACATGCGGAATGCAACCACTATCTCATAATTTACTGATACTTTTTTTTTAAAATAAAAAAAGCAAATATGACAGTTATAATTACCAATTATATATATTTCATAATATAATTATTTTACAACTATTATAAGAATATTGAATTGTAATTGAAAAGTTATATACATACATATATGATTATATTTTGTAGAAAGTAAAATCCATCACATAAATTCCTGGTACCTTATTAAATTAAAATCGTGAATGGGACAGTGACAGTTATGGACTTTTATAATTACCAATATTATATATTATATATATTATTATAATAATATTAAATTATAATTGTAAAGTTATATTCGTATATATATATATAGTTATATTACGCGGAATTTAACCATCACTAAATAAAAATATCACGAAAGTCTGATAATTTGAAATACATATTATATATATACTATATTCGCCATTCGGATATAACTATTAAAAGATATGTTCGATACCAAAAATTTTGATTTTGAATTTTGATACTTGATACCCGTTTTATTAAAAAAAATATTATTTTAAAATTAAAAATATCTATTGCGATAATTAATTTAGGTATATAATATAATATGTCTATATGTCTTAGATATCGAAATATTAAATAAAAACATCACTCATCTATAGTTATAACTAGGGCTGGAATATTAATGTCCTAAAAACTCGCAATAAATGCCATATAAATGCGAAAATGAAATTGGTCCATCATACCATCGGTTTTCGGATAAGACATTATTATTATTTGAAATTTGAAAATCAAAGATTTTTAGAAAAAAATATATTTAAATATTATATTAATTATTTATAATTGATGAGATGACCTATACTTTATTTTTAATATTTATAGAAGAAAATTAAAATTTTGTGAAAATGCTCTAAAACTTGAAAAATGCCGTAAAACATCGAAAAATGACCAAGAAAGTTAAATTTGTCAAAAAATGCAAAAATATGCAAAATATTACATTAAAATAATCAGTATTACATAAAACATTACGTTTTAAAACACCAGAAAAAAAATAATATTGCATAAAAACCCCAGCCCTAGTTATTACTTTTTACTCAACCCTACTACCTCATACCTGTAGAATGTATATTGTATTTATAAATATTTTGAACCTTAGGGACTCTCCGACTATATTAGACCACGTGTTTTATAAAGAACACATATTGTGTGTACTGTGTATATGCCAGTAGTGTGCAACTTTTTATGCGGTGACGTATTTTCAACTCTTTTCTAGGGGAGTCCAAAAAATATTTAAATAATATTTTAAGTTTTAATTGATAAATTTGTTTTAAATTTTAAAATTTAATAAATATTCTTATAGTTTGATAATGAATGATAAAAGTACCTAAGAACCATGGCCTAATAATAATAATGATATAGTTTATTGATTTTTGATTACCATCTTGAAAACTCCACATTTAAACCACATTTATAAAGTAATTGGAAATAATAAATACACTCACTATGAAAATAAAATACTAATTTTAATCGTTTAAAATATTTTTTTTTTTTAAACGTGTTTATTTTCAACCTTGAATTACTTACTCTGTGAAATTTTTAATTGTTTGAAACAATATTTTAGGATTTATGAGAAAATTATCATTATTTTAACCCATTTTTTTTCGCCATTTTCGATAGTTTTTTCCTCATAGTTTGTCGATAAATTGACAAATTACCTCATAAAAGTTCCATGCTGATAAAATGTTCTGCCGAAAAATGGGTAGGTACACATGAAAAAATTAGATCATGACATCAAGTCGTCTGGTCGAAAAATTTCTCATAGAAAAATATAAAATAATAAACATCATCGTAAAACGTAGATAATTTACCTATATTAGTTTTTAGAGCATTATTGTTACTTTATTAAGTCTTCAACAATCTATCTCTAGTTATTATCGCTTAAAATTGATATCTGTTTATTTATTATAGATACCTGTTTAAATCTTTATAATATAATATATTATAGTTTATATTTTTTTGTTTCTGGAGGGAGTCTAGCACCATAGGTCTCCACTGTAAATACGCCGCTAATTTTATGAACCATATAACTAATATACCTATTATAACAAAATAAAATTTTTACCTTTAGTATAAATAAAATTGGTAATTAATATTGAAAATATACAAATATAATAATAATTATTTATTGAGAAGCTATATTGCGCTTGAACCTTGCAGATTGCTATATGGTTTGCATATTAAGTTCTCGATTTTGACATTGTTATATACTCTTAATAAGTCTGCTTCTACATTTAATTCTTGACGAATTTTAGATTCGCAGTGGAGCGAGGGAACTAGTGGTTTTATTTATTTTTATGATGGTTACAGAGATTAAATTGTTATTTTACACAAAAATTTTCATAAGATTTGTCATGTATTTTTCATTATGAAAAATAATGTGAATAAATATTATACATATTAAATTATATATATTTTATTTTTTGTGTCCATATTGTTGACGAGCCTCAAAGAAATAACCCACGACCCCTGAGAGAGCACGATCCCCAGATTGCGCACCACTGGTGCCTATATATGCGGTATACACAACACATCACATGTACATTGTACGACCCGTAAAAGGCGCAGGTGTACCATCTACAGCAATATAATAATATATTGTCCCCATAGGCCATATGTATACGACAGGTCTACTAAAGAGGCGTGTATTCTGAAATCGAGGACCTTTTGTGATTTTTGACATAAAACACCGTTGTGATCTTTTTTTTCTGCAGTTATATTATATTACTCAAACTTCAAAACAGTATTCCTAAAATTACTATACCCTTATAATATATAACTATAAGCCATAAGGACATCATCGTTATACAGGTCTTGTGTAAAAATTAAAAATAACGTAAACTAACAAATAAATAAATAAATACAAATACGATCAATTAATATAATGTTAATGAATGTGAAAAAATATGAATTTCAAAGTCTATACATATATTATATATATAATATATATATATATATATAGAATATTAAATACGCAGGTATCCGATAGTTATATTATATACATACAGAAGTCAGAAATAAAATACAAACATTACACAATTTTTTTATACAGATTTAGATGTACCTACCTTATATATCAGTATACTCGTACCACATTATTTTTATTCAATAATGCAAGGCTGTTCTTAAAATCCTTTATACTGAGGTCAATGTTCTTGTTTTTTTTTTTTTTGTAATGTTGGCGATTTTCCAAAAAATTCTGAACACATTTCATATATACATGCGAATAAATAGAAAAAATATATAATTTTATTTTTATATATTATTATTGTGTCTGTACTCTGTAGCCGCATTTGATTATATTATACGTATTCGTATAATATAATAGATAGGTAAACGTTATAGGGATGGTGGTAATAGATACATTAGGTATCTGTTACTTTCTTCAATTCATTTTTGATTCTGAGCGTATTTTGTAATTAAATAGTTTCTATAGCAATTTAACTCGTACTTTAATATTCTGAGCGAAGCATTGGTTATATAACAAAGTATTTATTTTTTTTAAATTTTTCTATGTATTACCAATTTTTTATTTTTTAATAATTCGAATTTAATTTAGTTTTAATATATTGTTACCAAAATTTTCTCGGAATCATCTTTCGAGAGCAGTGATTATCTTTGATTTCAAATTTCAAATTTCAAATAATAATAATAATAATACAGTATCCCATCCGAATACTGACGGGATGGTGGACCAACTTCCACCATCGGAATGTCTGGATGACTTTTTGATATTATTATCGACTATTCTATGAAATAAATTACAACGATTAAAGTGTATTTTTAACTTTTGAACCTGGACCACAGTAATCAGTAATATAATTAAATAGGGACTTCATTAATTATTCACTTTTAATGTTTTTGTTTTTTCATATTCCATATTGTAATATTATATTTTATGTAATATTATCATCATTGCAGGGGAGTCAATTAATTTTCTTTTCGCTCTTTTCTATTTTTTTTTTTTTATATTTTCCGGCATACTGCATACATTAACAATATTTTCAGTTAAGAATTTGCAATATTAGTAATTACAATTATAGTAGGTATGTTTTAATCAATACTAAACTATATTATCCATAGTATAATAATATAACATATATATAGTATAACACTATTGTACTAATCTTACGTATATATCGATAATGTAAGCATAACATTAAAATATAAAATATTTGTTCTAATTTATAGTTAATAACGTTATTTAAAATAACTTTACATTATAATATATAAGCTGTATTATTATAGTATATAATATCTTATATTATATAAATTTGAATTCATATATATTAATACAATAAGTATTCATAAAAGTCTCTTCAAACGCAGTGGCGCGGTTTTTGAAAAATTTTTTCTTAAAATAAAGTTAAAGTAAAAAAGTAGAAATATTATAATATATAACCTAAATTTTTTACTTTGGAGTCTGAAGAGGTCTAGGTTCTTATCTGAACCCCCTCGCATTTTTTTTAATAGTAACTTTATTGAATAAACAATGTTCGATATAATAATGTATAGGCACAATGGATTATCAAATAGTCATTGATTTGTTCAAACTATTTAAACGAAAAATGTGTAAAACGTAAGTTCATCAATTTAGGGTTAATATAAACAAGGGCATAAGGCCTAAACTGAAATTTTTTTATATTTTTATATTATGCGCAATTACTATTTTCGAAGAAATTTCTTACAGATTCTGAATCTTTAGATCCCATCAAGTTATGGTAATCTATAAATACAAACTGATTTACTATGTACCATTTATATGGGTATAACAATATGGCATAGAATAAAAAAGTATTAAGTATATTGTATATCGTTGTATTTTAAATAATTGTTCAGGAGAACATTTTTAAGATTTAATATGGAAAATTTTTTATACGCTATACTTATACACAGACATTTTTAATTTTCATTATTAAAAGACATACCTAAAGTACACTAATATAGTTTTTAACCTGAAATACTTGTTGTAAAAATGCTATAATAATAAGACGGCATACAAAAAGTTGATTTTTCAAAAAGAAAAAGAAATTGGGTTTAAGACCCTATCTTTATAATATGAAGTACCTATAATAAAAATAACGATGACTTAACTTAACAATAGTGAGCCAGTTAATTTTCTATGTCATTAAATCGCCCTTCTAGCAGCTCGTCCAGCCACTCAAGGAGATTCGTAGCTACCGAAGCGAAATCTTCCCACTGCTTGTACTCTGTCGCTTTCTCCTCGTCCGATGACGACGACAATAGCTCGCCAAATAATTGTTCTTCGTCTAAAAAATAATCACATAAACAAGTCATAAAATAATAATTTTAGAGAAAAAATAATAAACCAGTTATATAACGAATTCCCGCATGCTTTTTTTGTCTTTGTCAACATTTTCTGTGATATTTTGTGTGAAAAAAAAAAACCAAAAGAAAAGAAAAACTTATTTTATAAATTAAATATAAAATATAAAATGTTAGATATACTTTATAAATATATAAATATATTTTATATTTATATTTATCATCGAAAGTACGTCAATTCATCTTTTTTTTTATTTAAGTAGATTATAAACTGTACACAATATATTATATATGTAATATGTATATATTTATAATATACAAATAAACGAATATCCAGTGCTTGACTTGGAAAAAAATTAGAAAGAGGGCGCAAAATTACAATAAAAATTTGCGTTCCTGAAGACAAATATGTCTCCTACAATTCAAATCAACCATACCCAATATTTTGAAAAAATAAATATTAAATAGCCATCATGCTTTTTTCATAGGAAAAAACTTAAAATATAAATAAATTATGTAATATAATATCTGATTACCTACCTGTACATATATAATATATATATATATATATATATAAATATATAATAAATTATAAGCAAATTTGTGTACCTACCATTCAAAATACTCAAGTCCTTTATTTTGTAAATATTTTGTTTCAAGTGTTTGGCTTAAATTTATATAAATAGGTATACTAAATTATAGAAATCTAATTCACCATAACAAGAAATCTAAATGATTGAATTATTATCAAATCGTGTAAATTGAGTTTTAATTTTTATGTTAATATTTTGACGCCTAACGCCTAACGCCTTTAATTTCTATAACGCTTAATATCTATAACTACTCTTATAAAATATTAAAATTAACTTTATATTTTTACAAAATATGTTCTACAATGTTTATTGTCACTAAAACTCACAATATCTCTGATTTTCTCAATCCCATTCCCTCCACGACGTGCGACGTCTCGACTATTTTTCAAATTGAATATCGATTTTTAAGGTAATTTATCGTGATTAAAATCTTAAAATGCATACATGATGACACAAAATTTCAAAATATTAAAAATAAGAGGTACTCGTCCCACGTCTCCCTTAATTCGACCATTGCTAATACACACTTGCATATTGTATATACTAATATATATATATATATATTTATATTTAAAGAACATTATGATGGGTTGGTAACGGTAATGGAGGGGATACGTTTGGCGTTTGCTCTAAATAAATGTTGACCGCGATTTTATGAAACTCGTATGTTATTTTAATAAATAAATATTGTTAAATAGATGTATAGGTATGGAACCTACCGGTGAGCTTGACCAATATGTCGAGCACGGCCATGGGGTCGCCCGGAAAACAGTCGCTGCCCGAACACACATTCCACAGGGTCTGACATACGAGCGCCAACAGGGTCCAATCACAATCGCCCGACGATCTAAGGATGTTCACCATTTTTGAAACGCCGTCGTAGTGTTTGAACGCTTCTCGGTTGTTCTCGTCGGACGTCATGTTTACCAACACGCCGGAGCAGGCCACCAGTAGTTCCTTGTCGTTGCCGTCTAAACAGTTGGTCATCGCCAATAATCCTGCAATCGCATGGGTGTAAATAGGGAATATAATTATGGACACGACATGCAGACCATTATTGGCCGTGTCCAGACTTTCTTCGCGGGTCATGCACTCACCATCCCCCCCTCAAAAAAAAAAAAAATGTCAACATTTCACTACAGATTTTTGAGTAACGTATATTATTTAACGTTGTATAAAATGTTCAGGTCTTAAAACCCAAAATTACCCCTTTTAGAACGTAGAAACCTCAAAATATAAAATGTCCATAAATAGCCCACAATTGAAAAAAAATTTAATTTACGAGAATATATTACCGAGGTAAATATTCATTGTAAATTTCAAGGTTTTAAAGTTATTATTTTCGAAATTACGTAGAAATGAAAAATCTCGATTTGACGAAATTGTATTTTTGCTGTTTTTTCATCATTTTTTGCGTAGTTTTTCCATACACATTAAAAAAACAAAATTTATAATAATAGATATAATTTATATTAGCCACAGACATATAAATGTTGTCATGAATATATATTTTGTAATATATAGCACAGAACATGGTAGCCCGGACAAAATTTAAATTTGCGGCTGATTTTGCAGGTCGTGCCTGTGTATGATAGGAACGACACGTAGACACGCCTATGATGTAGACACATATCACAAGTTATCCTATAATATGTTGGTTGATGTGTTTTGGAACTATTTTGATTTCATATATATTTGTCCAGTTGATTAATTGTAGTTTTGGTTTTCGCATTGTATGGTCCAAGTTGACGAATATGGACGTATTTTGGTACTGAGATTTTAAAGAAAATAATTTTTTTAAATTTTTGAATATGAAGTTTTTTATTTTGGGCTGCGTTCAAAATGGTTTTCTTTGATACATATAGAGCAATAGTTCCAACCTGGGGGTAATTACCCCCTGAGGGGTAATTCAAGGGTTATATTTTGTGACATCCAGTCACAAAACAAAATTATTAATAAAATCTAAAAAAATTGTTTTATTAACAAAAGAAAAACTTATTTAATTATTTATTCGATAATCAATTATTATTTTAAGCTTGGAGAAGAAATTGCCTTGTTTCTGTAAAGGAAAAAACGGATAAGAAGAAAGAGTTACACGCCAAACAGATAATGTATTTATTTCCAAGCTGGCATTATCTTGCGGATTTCTTCCGATAAATAAATACGCTTAACTTCAGCTTGTAAAGGAATATGACGAATGTTTTAACAGCTCAAGGTTATCAGTTTTCTTCGAAAATTGCAGCTTTACCAACGCAGAGCTGAAGTTGAGGATGTTTCGATATTTCCAGAACTAACAACGAAACTCAACGCAAGAAATAAAAAATGCTTATTCACGGATGAAATAAATCTCCACTTATTTTCAGTACTCAGTAGTACATCATTCTAGATATAAATAAAAATCCAATTTTTACATAATAATTTATTTTTATTTAACAAATACGTATTTCGAAAACAATGTTTTCATCTTCAGTGTTAAACAACTACTATCTGTTTTACTGTTATACTGTTTATAACTGAAGATGAAAACATTGTTTTCGAATTACGTATATATTTGTTAAATAAAAACAAATTATTTTGTAGAAATTAGGTTTTTATTTATATCTATAAAAATTCTACAATTAACTCAACACCAAAATAGTACATTATTCTATCATTAAATATTTTTCTGATTTGAAAGATCGCCAAGTAAATGCTTGGGTGCTTAGGCCCTTTTCAGTGGATAAAGGAATATTTACAGATACTGAAATAATTGAAGCCAAAGCAGCCCAATCCCTTGGATTTCGCGAAGACAACACACTGAAAATATATTTTAAAACACACAACTATACTGGATTCTACGAGAAAACGGGCCGCAGGCTTATTATCTCAAAACTCCAACGACGGACCATGATGATTAGTGCGCCGTCGATTACACCGCGAAATTATTTTCAAATAACTATTAATTGAAATAATTATTTTATTGTCACGGGTCGCCTGTCGTCATTATTATTACTCATTACATTATTGCTCTATGGGTGGCGCTCAGATTTACCACCTACCGAAGTATATTTTTTTATACCTACTTTTTACATATTTTTTTATGAGGTGTGCCGTATAATAAACGATTTTATGTTTAATATATTGTATTTTAATATAAAAAATGTGTGTTATTTGAATTGCTGTGTATAACACGTGATGCCGACGGTGGAGCGCTGTCGCATGTGTTCAATGGGTAAGGATGCCGTGGAGGGATGCGCTAAAGTGACACATTTGGACTGATAACTGGCCCGATCTTTCGTGGAACAGACTATAGTAATATTTTAGTGAAAGATTATTATCGGAAAAAGCCTTGAAAATACTGATCCTATTCGCCACAACTTACAAGCGTGAAAGTGGATTTTCGACAATGGTGACAATGAAAACAATAGCAAAGAATCGATTGAACTTGGAGCATGATTTACGATGTGCATTGGCTGAAACTGTACCGGATATTAAATAAATTGTTAGAACCCGGGGTGGATTGGCCCACCGGAATATCGGAAAATTTTCCGGTGAGCCTGTGTCTGTGAGGGCCGCGGCCGTAAATATTATAATCGTATATCTATATTATAGCCTATAGGTGGGCAATAATGCCTTTTTAATGATCCACAACATAAAAACCAATTATTTTATTTTACTGATAAGGAAATCTATTAAGATATTAAGCATAATATCGATATTGTGCTATATATTATCATCGATATCATAAATCACAAAATAAGTTAAATAAACTTATTCTGTATACCTATACTATATATATATATATATATATATATTAAATATTATTAAATTTATCAGCAAAATCAATTAATTGCTTTTGATAATGATTACTTGTTTATAATATGCATATAACTAAGTTACCAAACCCTTATGAGTTATAAATATAGTAAGTCATAATCGCATCGGCCCAGAGTCTGACTGAGCCCCCGGCTATAGTTCTATAGTCTCCCAGATCCCAGGAGTCTTGCTCACATTTAAAAAATAACGAGAATAATGGATAACATTTTAAAAAATTCTAAGATATCGGATTTTTTTTTGATCTCTGAGTACCAGTTTAAATGTTTGTGCATCACGTATTTTTTTAAACATTCAATATTATATAATGCTCCTATTATCATTAATATGCCTAATATTCCATATTCCATATTCCATATTTTACTATTTACTTCCAATTACAGGCACCAATATTTTAATAATTATATCTTTTTTTGAATGGATTGCACTTTTTCAAATTCCATTTTAAATTATCTTGAAAATCAAAAATTTGAATTCGTATAATTAACGTAATTAAGTAATTAAGCGATAATTAAATGACTGATATTTCTCTGATTTTTGTAACTATTGCTACTTTTTATATATTTAAATTTTACATATTATGTTAGATCATAAGGTGATACATATTACATTTTTTCTTTAAAAAATCAACACATATTTTTTTGCTAGAAAATCCACAATAATACTTATAATTTAATAATAAAAATAAATATATATTATACAAAAAAAAAAACAATACATATAATCAAAATTATACATACAAAAGAAAATGTGCTTAGAGTATTTAAAAAAAGATTTTGGGTAACATCTACTTTCGACCGCAAGTCATCATCACGTTTATTATTATTTAGGTACCTTTCCTCCCTAACTTACATTTTTAAATTGTCTTTATCAATTTTTTATCCTACACTTTGAGTTTATGCTCGGAAATTCGTATAAAAATGTAATGCGATCATAGACGATCTATGTTTTTTGTAGCGGTATTTAGCTACATTTTTGGGGTGTAAACCTTTAGCATCCAGTCACAGTTAATGTTAGTGTTTTTTACATATTTGATTTTTTTGTTTTGTAAAAGGGCCGATTCTATACATTTTCCCAGTCCGAAAATGTTCGTCAATCCGCCCCTGGTTAGAATTAAGCATTATCAACCATCTCATTGACTTACATTAATTCTTGATTTAATATAAAAACAAGTGTTTTCTTTGTTTGAATGATGATAATTAATTATTTTTTTTTTTTTTTTGTAATTTAAAGAAAAAAATACCATACCTAGTTTGTTTTTTAAACTGAACTTTTTGGGGGATATTTGCTAATATCTAACCCTCTTTATGAGTAATAGCCTCAAAAAGGTTAGGAATCGTTGATGTAGAGAGACGTTCAGAATGGTGCGTAATGCGCGATATTCTACACGGCTTCAACTGAAGACCAATTTCTGCGAAAAAATAGAGGGTTCCAGACTGGGGTTGGTGGTTCTTAATAGCCTATTCCATCAAAAAATTATAATCATCACAAATTTTTAGATTTCTTAAACATTATTAATTTATATTGTAGTATGTTTATTATTTTAATTGTATTCAACTGTATAATATTATGTGACTGTTTGTATAAACTGTATATAGAATATTATTGTATACCTACCTACACTAATTATTATATTTTTGTTTGAACAATATTTTATTAGTTTTTAATATCAAATTTCCTAAACTGACCACTGAGTAAAGTATACTGAATGTACCTAACTAAATTTAATAGTAATAATTATGAAATAAATATTATATTTTATAATTTACATAAGGTCACATGAATCATATTTGTTCCTATGTTTATTATTATGGTGTAATGTTAAACATACTGAATAGGTACATGATTAAATGTATAGTTATTAGTTATTTATATTACACTGAAACTCCGCTCAAAATTATTCTAATGAATCATGAATGCAATAATTTATCGTTGCTTTCAAATGCAATACATCCTATACACTAAGAGAATCCTGTCCGATAAACGAAGTGCTTTCACCCCTACTGATATTCTATAAGCGAAGTGCACATTTTTTATACTTAAAAGTTAAATATATAATTTATAGTACCTACTTATACTCGATACTCGTATATTATATATATATATATATATATATATATATATGGTATCAAAAGCGTGCTCAGAAATTCTTCTAGTTGTTGGAGGAGGACGCAATGTAAAATTGATAAACAAAATTTACATTTTTCTCAGGTAGGTACTGATTAAGGGGTAGCAGGGGGGCTGGGAAATTGTAAAATCATATAGGTAATACAATAAATATAAATTAAGTAGATAAGTATAAATAATAAACATTAAGGATAAATTAGTTATTTTCAATTATTTCAGTAATTTTTTTTCTAGGAAATCTCCGACGATACTTTTTAAACTTAAAAATTTAGAAAAAAATACAAATATGAACTAAAATTCATCGATAATGCTCTAAAACCGGTTAAACAATTATGAAAAATAATAACTTGAAAATTTGAAAAATGATATAAGAAAAATAACCATGAATACGATATGTAAAATTACATTAAATTAAAAATATAAATAATAAAAACGTTGATTAGTACAGAAAAAAATAGATAAAATTGGCATAATCAAAATTAGATTCATATACGATATAGAAACAAACATTTTTACTATTATCATATTTTTATAAATTGTTTCCTATTTTGTTTATCAATAAAATATCTGTATATTATACTTTTTTGTACTTTAATTTTTTTCATTATTCCTAAGTATAGGGATCTAGATATATATAAGCCAGGTAAACAGCAATTCTATATACCTCTATTATAAGTATGTTAATAACCCTATCTATACATAAAATGTGCGTAATGTCATAATGAAAAAATAACGTTCGCCTGTCGATTTATTTTACATACATAAACATAATATGTGTATATGACTAATGCATTGTCATATTATGCATCCAATATGACAGTGCAACGGCCCAAAGCCTCAGATCCCAACATGTTTTTATTCGTGAAAACATAATATTATACCTACTTCTACAGTTTTATTTACCTATATACTATAGATATATATAACTATTAACTTCGATATTGTTTTTGTTTAATTTCTCGAACAATGGGTATAATGACACCCGTTCTAAACATAGCGAAAAACACCTTCACGCATTTCCAATGTTTTGCATTGTAGAACTAATTGTAGAATAATTATTTTGATACCAAAAAAAAAGGTAAAAACTTAAACTATAATCGTAGGCCAGCTTTTTAAATCATATTTTGTAATTGTAGATTATATATAATTTTGAAAATGTGATTTTTCACGTTTTTCAACAGTTTATAGAACATTGTAGGATCGTGAAACGCTGGCGTACCATCATATTTTATGTTCTTATCTTTTTATTGGTATAGGTACCAAAATCGTTGACTACGATAATTATACAATATATTATGTGCTGTTGGAAATGCGAAAACACGTTTTATTTTAATAAATATCATGATTACACAACAATAAAAAATGTTATCGACACAGGATTATTTTTTAATTACTTTTAAAATATATTTCAATGTTTTTAATTTATTTTATTTTCATTTTTCTTGAAATTTCACAAAAACTACCTATACAAAACCCTTGAAAATCGGGTGTGTAGCGTCGTCTTAAGTATATATTAACTGTTAACGTAGTTAATATATATGTAACCTAACCTACGTGTATCTCATCAAGTCATTAAAGTTTAAATTACAAAATTAAGAAAATATAATAAAAAATTGAAAAAATAGGTACCTATAGCTGTATTATACAAAAATATTTAATATATATTATAATATCATATACATATATATATATAGGCGATAAATTTCATACGGTTTCAATTAACAAACGTGCTAGAGGAGTGTATTAAAATAATACTTGTATTAGGTATTTGTCTGAAAGCAATTAAAAATTTAACAAATTAATATATTTTAGGTTCTATAGGGTAAATTTCTTCGATACGATTTTGAGTTAAAAATTTAAATAATATGTGTACCCATAGATACACAAATACCTAATACAAATATTATTTTAATACACTCCTCTAGCATTTTTATTATATTTTTATATGTATTAGAACAATTAATATTAATTAGGGTATGACCGAAAATATTTTGAGAAAAAATTATTACCTCTATTACTAAGGACCACCCTACTATGTATAATAACAAACGATAAGACAAACGTACTTATTTACTTCCTATATTAATGTAGTCCTAATTATATTTTACACCTTTTTAAATATGTATAATTTTTTCGCGATTGTAGGTTTGTTTATTCGTTAATTTATTGTTTTTATTTTGTTACATTAATGCTTTTATACTTATTTTACATTTCATAATAATCACTTCTTTCGGTGCTATAATCGATAATTAATATTTGATATTCTGTTTACATAATCGCAAAGACATATAAATAAATAACGCATTAGCGCATATTTTTATTATCTGCACTATGTACTATATAGGTGTATATTATATTCCTTCTATAGATATTTCCTATTTTATTGCAAGTAAAATTTTCGAATATCTAATTTTTATTTTAAATTACCCTATAAATTTATACTATAATACTAAATAATTTCCCTCTTTTAGACTATAATACTGTATGTACTTAATACTTATAAATTTACCCTAAAGACTACTTATATTTCACTTGCCTGACTTTGTAATTTTAATATTAATATAACACTTTATAATTTAAATAATTTTCGTAATATTATATCATAATTCATACTTTTTCACTTTTATCCTTTCATATTTTCAGAATTTAATCCATAACAAATTGATCCGAAATAATTTATTAACAATATTTCTCGTAACATTAAATGTGTAGGTACACTGCACGAGTACATATTTTATTTCGTCTAAATGAGACTAACTAATTTTTAGTTTCATACAATATAAATTATAATTGAAACATAAATATTCCAAAAGTATTTGTCAAGGCAGATTTACACATAACAAACAAAATATACTTTATATCTAATATAATAATATCTACTTTAATAACATAATATATTATATAAATTATATAGAGATACATACATACAATTTTAGATTATGAGCAAAACAATGGATCTACTGGTTTTAAAATGATGGTTTTCAGTGCTTAAACACTTATCCAAAATATTCAAAAAGTAACATATATTATGTAAAGAAATTCTCGAAGAACACGTAGGTATATATTCTTACTAGTATTTTTCGAATTAAATTACTTTTGAATAACATATATTCGTACAAAAATAATATTTTATCATCATTGGTAGGTATCTAATGAATGTAGTAACAAATAACTTATATAATATTTTAATTCGTTGACATTTTATTTATTACATTTATTATAGATACTACTAAATTATTTACAAATCAACACCGAGTCAGGGGACATAATATATATCACCTCCCTGGAAAGTTAACAGGACGATAGCTTAAAATAGATTTGTAAATCTGGTTGAAGTTCACCCTCCTCTTAAATTTACCCTATGAACGTACATCCAAATAAATTAATTGTACATGCACTCACCGCTAGTCTCCAATAAGTAATTTCGAACGGCGGCCGATCTGGTCAGATTTCCAAATACTCTGGCCACTTCCACTTTACAAAAATGATTTCGAGTTGTAAGTAGTAAACTCAACGCTACATGAATAAAACAATATTGATTGTCTCATATAACGTAATTAAATATGTTTAATTATTATTATTGTTTTTTTATTTTTCGGAGTACCTATATACCAGGCCCCGGACACTAATAAAAATTAACACGGTAAAGATACTTATCGCACAAAAACGTGGCGGCCATCTTCCCGTTTGTTCATTCTATGTATTTTGTATAATCACACAGTATGATCAGTTCAAAATATTGATATTACGATTTGTGTTTTCATAATAAAGCGATAATTTATACACTAAATAGATAAGATGAACAAACGGCAAAATGGCAGTCACTTTTTTGTTTACATGGAAGTGACCCTTCTGCTTCAATCTATTCGGAGTACCTACCTTGCGTTATGTCTAATTGACGAGCGCCAAAGGGACCTGCGTAACTCTCGTTCGACAAGTCCGCGTAATAGGATAGGTTGTTCAAAGCAGCTAATGCGGCGAGTACAAGTTCTTCATTTTCGTCAATAGACTTACGTCTGAGTATGGTTAACAAAGAATCTACAAATTGTTCGCACTCTATTACCTTGTGGACTGGATGATTATCGTCGGCAGCCATTACCAATTTTGCACCGATTTCCGGTTGTATGCTCATGTTTACCACGACACGTATTACCTATATAGAATGAAAAAAATTAAGTAGGTACTCGTTTTTTTTCCTATGCGTTCTATACGCGAGAGAAGAAAAAAAATTACTTTACTTTTACAAGCACGTCCTCGACAATATTGAACTTAACGTCACGCGTTATATTCATTAAATCTTTTTCCAAGTATAATTGCATTAAATTCAAAAACGTTCCCATCGAGCAGTAGGTGTTATACAACTGCAAAGGTACAAAACATATAATTTGTTATCATTTTTTTAATTTACCAAAAATTATACGGATCGAGTATATTATAACGCGTTACTTGGTGTCTAGCGTTTTCGTTATTGCTCAATATGTTCCCCAGTGCGTAGGTTATGCGGACTACGATTTCTTCTTGTCCGGGATATTTGTCTATTATCGACATTAATACGGATACGTTTGACCAACAGTCCACGAGTGCATCGCAACATTTCTCGTCGGTGGACAGTATACTGCAGATAACGGTCGTTATAAATTAATATAATTACAATTATTACAACGCATACTACAATATTAATGGCATATTTTCGTTATTTTTCTGAGAGGTTCACATTATAATTAAAAAAAAAATAAAAATTACATATTTATCCTTTTGACAATTGACAATATAACTGTGTGGATTTGACAATAATTTTATGGGTTGAATTCAATGTGATTTAATTTAAACTGCAGTCTGCGCATACATGCAATAAAAAATTTTTTTTTTTTTTTTTAATTCTATACCTACCTATAATAATTTATCGTAAAATCTTTTATTTTTATTTTTTGGTCCTCTGGATGGCTAGACCTTCCAAGTAAATATGCCACTGTATAACACCATTGTGAATATCATTACCTCAAAATTCTCGAAATATTTGTAACGACATCAACATCCCCAGAAAATAATTCCAAAGTACGATACATGGTTATTAAACCACCCGAAGACAAAAGTTCAGCGTAGAATTTTCTATCGTTTACCACGTTTCTGAGAGTGCCGGTCAACTGATAGAGTACGTGGTTGATAGTCTCTGGCAACATTTGGTGTTCTGTCCTTTCCAAATTTATCATTTTCAAATGTAACAACATGAGCGATAGACAACCGTTGTTCATAGCGCGTTCCATTAGATCGGGATTCATTGTGAGGAATTTTAAAGCTCCGTAGCCATAGATCAAAGATTCTGCGTCTTCGTGTGGTGTGGCCAGGCCAAGTATATCCACGAAAAGGGCTAGTACTTTGGTGTCGAGAAATAATTTATCGTTTTTGTCCAAGCGAGATATTTTGAATATTAATTTACAGACGGTCGCTAGATATTTTCCAGTCACTTGCATCTAAAACCCAACACGTTATATTATCATATAATATATAGGCACAATAATTTTTTTGGTTTTCAAATTATTATATAAACTTACCTGAAGTAATACCAATAACACGTGAATTGTAAGTTCATCGTCCGTTGAAGTGTTAATTAGTTTAAATACCGTTTTTAGTATAGTGTCTTTCTTGTTTTGATCTCGTATAACAGATACATTTTCACGTTTTATTGCCAGTGCTAGTTTATTTAAAAGCGAGCACATCTCACTATTTTCAAAGTCTGTAAAAAAAAAAATAATAATCATTTTTAAAAACATTAAAAAATATTTATATAATATATATTATAATGTAACCATTGTAGGTAATACTAGGTATCTAATATTAAGCCCGGTGTTTTTAGATAAGAATTTATAAAAATATATACTATTTTGACTGGTTTAGCGATGCAGTATAGGTTTTTAAATGTAAAAACAAATGTGTTTGTTTTTCATCGGGACATCATTATTAATATAATTTGCAAGTGCAAATTAAATATACAATAAAAAATAATCATACGCATTTTAAAAGGAGTAGCTTATAAGCTAATTTTGATATAAGCTAATGGATTGACAGTGTTTATGTATTTATGTATATTGTGTACAACTTAAAATTATCATCAATTAGTCATGTCCCTATATTTTTAATTGAGTATTAAAACGTAATTATAAATATAGTTATATAAGTATAGACTATATAGAGGTATGTGAAACAATAATTGTCAGGCACCACAATACTTTTTTTCATTTTGGTCTCGATCAGTGACACGACCCACAAACAGTCGGTATGGACATCAAAACATAATGCTCTCGCTTCGTTGATTTCATTTTCATGGCTCATGTACTCATGATCGTAGTAATTTTGTTGCTCGAAGTGGTTCTAAAAGAAAATATCCGTGTTTAAACCGTTATATTTAAGTATATTTTTTAATATTAAGAAATATATACATATATAGTGGGTACCTATAGTAAATAATAGGTAAAATATTAAAAATTTTTTTTTGAAATGCTGTCCTAAGATCAACTCTACACAATTTATATGTCATAAAAAATTGTTAATTTTTTTTTTTTAAACGTTATGAAACTATTCCAATAAATATCTATAAACTCCACCTTTGAGCTCAAACATCTGGTTACACGGGAAGGGCCTCTCGATCTTTCGAAGAATATTTCAGAGAGCATCGCGAAACATTTTTATAAAATGTATATCATCTTACAAAGAATTTTTTGGGTATTTTTTAATTACCTGTGACTTTCTAGACAAGTGATTTTTCATAAAATAGATAATATATGTTATGTATATATGTTTATATACCTATATAATATATTACAGTATTTACGATGGTTTCTTCTTTGAAAATTTACTTAAAGGTGTTGCATATATTTCTGATTCCGTCTGGCCCTGCCAGTTTTGTTTTTTGACTTGGCCTATCTCATTTTGTCAATATTAGAAGGCTTGGCCCGACCGAGTATTAAAATATTTTTCAACCTGGCATAAAATTTTTATTTAGAAACCTAACTTGGCCTAACACTTAATGATTTTGAACACTCGGAACAATTTTTTTTGTTTACGCATGAAAGCCCGATTCGGCACGGTGATAAATCTGATCCTGGCTGGAATTTTCTAAGAAAAACAGTTATGATTTGATGGACCAAATTTGCATATTTGTTTTGAGCGACCATAAAAATACGAATAAGAAACAAATTTTCATCATGTTGGGATGAAGCTTTATTTATAATTTTTTCATTATCAAAAATGGATACAATTTAAAAGCTTGACCTCAGACTCGACCCGTAATGTATTTCAAATTTTAAAATTCGGCATGGCCTATATATTGGATTTAAAATTTGTAAAATCGACCAATATTGCATATTTTCGTGAGAAATTTGGCCCATAGTGCATTTTAAATGTAAACGTCCGGCCCAATCGGTTTAATTCTAAAGAGCACAACCCAGCCTGGCCCAAACTGGTCTTAAGTAACAATATATATTAGCTGGCGAGTGGGTCTGAAACAATTTTTATTTCTACAGTAAAGGTAGAGCGATAAATATGTAATTATTCCAACTTTCAGGAAAATCAAATTAAATCTTTTTATTAATACTGAAATTCAAAATATTTTATTGACAACAAAATATTTTTTAGATTTGTAAAAATTGTTTCAAGATCACTGCTGATCACTCCTTAACTAACTTAATAGATAACAAATCAAGCCATTCATGTGTTAGGCGTCTATTATTATAATATATAGGTAGTAGGTATACCTATTGAATTTCCTTTTAGTCTTGATGTACCTATCAATTTTCTCATTTTTAATGATAACTAATCTATCTATCATCTAAATTCTTTAGAACTTCATTAGTTAATCATTTTTTAAATAAATAATTATATAATAATAAAATAAATCAATAAAATGATTTTATTTATAATATTTTACGTATTACATAGAATCTATATTACATAATTGTTAAATTTTGTTTCAAATTATTACAAAATGTAAAAATGTCAGCAAATAGGTACCTACGTATTTTAGTAACAAAGTCACCATCTTCAGTGCAAAATACAGGTAACTTTGTTACTGAAGTACGTATTTGCTGACGCAATAAAAAGTAAACTTTTGTGAATTTGTGTGTTCTTTTTCTTCTTCTTAAGCCTTTTCAGTCCTTGGAGGACTTTCGCTGCCTCTACTATACATTTCTCCATCTATCCCCATCCACCCTGTCTAGCTGCTATTGTCACTCCCTGAGTACACTTGTTCAGATCATCGTTGATCCTGTCTGTCCAGTGCAGACAGTGAGTGTGAATTTGTGTTTCACTTTATTTATATAGGTACTCAAATTATACAAAAATTAATATCGTAATAATAAATTATTTATACTTTTAGCGCTGTTTTCCGTTATTTATTAGACATTAATTTATAATATATGGTCATATTATATTGGTCAATATAGACTATAGGTATATATAATGTGTTTTAGATAACTGATAAGTGAAAATACTCCATATTTCTTCAAGGTTTTGACCAATTTGAGTTATGTTTGTTTTGTGTAATAGAGGACATAAAATAGGTACCATTATTACGGGAACGAACGTTTATTTTTGATATTATATCCAAATAGGTAAATTAGTTGAAAGTAATTTTGATGTAGGTACCTACTTATATACCATTGTCTTAAACTCATATTGACTGAGTTACAGCAGTTTTAAAATTGAAACTCGGACACTCGGTGAATTTTGGATTTAGAATAATAATTTATACATCAAAATTTCTTTTAAAAATGCCGGTAGTATAAAAAATGGGCCATTTAATTTTCAATGCAACATCTGCAGTCAGAGTATGCGCACGACTATTCTTGTGCCTACACTTATGGAAGTGTATAAAATCCAAATTTTTTTTACTTACTCAAATACTTTTTAAAAGATACCTACTCTTCACAGCCCTGTTTATAAGCTTATAAGTTGTATAAGCTGAAATAAATTTTACATTGGAAAAACTAGTAAAAGTTTCAAAATTCAATAGGTATCAAGATCATATTATATTAGTAAAATTAAAAAAAATCTTCTCTTAAAACTAATTTGGCTAAGCATGTCTTAGAATGTAATATTGTAATAAACAGTTTTTATACATTTTATTTTTAATAGAAAAAGATTAAATAATATTAAATAGGTAACCAAAAATATATGTATAGGTACCTATGTAAATTCAGTATTAGAAGAATTACTCATTTATAATGTAGTAAAACATAATAGTTTTAATAACATTTTAAATATTCAAAATTATATTTATCTACCAATAGGTACATATTAAAAAACGATACTCAATTTTCTAACAGCTGTTTTAATGTATGTTACTTATAGTCATCGTTTAATAATTTGTATTAAACAAATATATTAATATTTTTAATATTTTTTACATATTTTTATTCCTTTTTTTTGTAACCTAATGATAACTACGACCGGAACTAGTTATTGATAGGTACCTTTAATCTTTTTTTGAATACTCTAGGCCCATTTACTTGTTTATATATTATTTTTTTATAATATATATTAATTTTACTTAACCTATTATTATTTTTAAATCTAAATACTAAATAGTTTAATTTAAAAGTTCCAGGATAGACGTGGAGGTAATATTAGATAGATACTATTGTACTAAAGATATGTCAGGCCGAGATTTTCAAGCTCGTCCCTAAAGCTTTCCATAAAAACCGGACCTCAATATGATTTAATAAAAATTCCTTAACTTAGAACAAACATTTTTGGTTTTAAGAAAACCTAACCTGATCCGAACCAAAACAAAAAAATTAACCACTTTCTTGTTCTATCATTTTATATCACTAATCATTTTCTTGTTGAGAATAAAAACAGCTCGGACCGAGTATTTTTTTTTTTTAATTAAAAAGCCCGATAAATGTTTTTCAGG
Source organism: Pemphigus obesinymphae (assembly GCA_025469235.1). Classification (NCBI taxonomy): domain Eukaryota; kingdom Metazoa; phylum Arthropoda; class Insecta; order Hemiptera; family Aphididae; genus Pemphigus; species Pemphigus obesinymphae. The sequence continues at coordinate 22,643 of JAIPRL010001604.1, forward strand.
TTCGGGCTGAGCTATTCTATGATTATATTTAATACGGGAATGGGATATTTTGTTCTACATACAAATAATTTATTTCCTTTGCAAACCGACCGATACCTACCTACAGAATTTATTTTTATTTTCTGAAAAATAAGGTCTCAAAAATGAACAAAATATACATATCTCATAGAATAGGTATTTGATCTCATAAGACATTTTGTTCTCCAATTTGGATATTTTGTATAATCAATTATTGTTAAAAAGGACTAAAAGAATTAAACTGAAGTATATATTTTGTTTCTTTTTGATTTTTGTCGAAAATAATTAAATATCTAGAGGAAAAAAATGTTGAAAATATGTTTTATTAAATCAAAATTCAAAACATCCTAGAGTGAAATAATTTATGCCTTTTTCAGTTAAGATATTTAAATCATTTTTTAATTTTTGTTAAAAAAATAACAAAATATAAACTTTCTTGATTTTTTTTTTTAGGTAAATGTCATAAATCATGTAAAAAAATTATGGCACTTTATAAGACTAAAGCTTATTTTCAAAAACAATAAATCTAAATATTTTTAATTTATAATGCATATTGTAGATTTTTGTAAATATAATAAATTATAATTTATTCATATTTTATATGCAATAAAATATATATTATATTATAATAATATATATATTATTTTATAAATCGTACAAAAAATATATAGGTACATTATACCTAATATAAACACATATCAAAATATGTACCTTAAGTAGTGCATCAATAGAGAGTGGAAACGATAATGAGGATATTTTTTTTATGGAAACATTTGCGCTGTCGGCTACATCCGAATTAGAACGGCGGCGCGTCGTACTTGGTAAGCTGCTCAAGATTTGTTTTTGAGCCTCTTTTATATGGTCTACTTCGAAAAATCAAATATAATACATTAACTATATAAGACAACAATCCACCATAAACGAATAATCTTTCTTACAATCACTTGTACAGCTGTATTTCGGTTTATTGAGAGCTGGCAATTTCGCACAACTAGTTTTTTTCTTTTCCTGTAACTGTATGTGTTGCAACCTATCGTATATATAAATACATCATGAGTGTTCCCTTTTTCTTTTTTAAAAAAAAAAACAAATTTGCACATACTTAAAAGCACTTGGTGGCCGATTTGTTCGTTGATGACAGAAAAAAACTCTTTCACGAGGAGTAAACGGCCTACTTGTTGTCAATGGCTTAACATAGATAGGTGAATTTAGAGCTACTTTCGCTTCACTAATGATTTCCGAACTTGTTTTTGGTAGTTTAGTTACATATATTTTGTTAGACATACTACAAATACAAAATTAACTATTTAACTATTATAGTAACTGTTAGTAATGGTTTAATAACTTGAAACACTTATACCTTATAAATTATCAAAACTATTGCTTAAGCATATGTTTTGTTTTTTTACATAAACCGTTGCCAAGGAGCTTTTATGGCAACTTGTAATATAAACAAGGATTATTGATTTTCATACTACAGAAATACAGAATAATATACATTTATTTTTAAAATATAATACTATATTATATACATCCAAAAGGCAAAACTATAATATATTATTGTGTATTATTAAAATTAATTTTTATTATTTATACATTGAATTAGTTTTTAATATTAAAGTACAAATAAATGAGACATAGTGAGACATATGATATGACATATTTCATACTCCGCTCATAGAGTCTTCATCACAATCACCAGGAGGCCTCAATTCATCTTCTTTCAAATTCAATATCTTTTCGGGTGATTGTTTTTCTTGTTTCTATGGACAAAAAATATCTTATAAGTACACTTTAATTTAAATTAAAAATAAAGCTGTACATTAACAATAAAACAATGATGATATTCATAAGGCTAACCAATTAAAACTCCCGACAACTATATATCAATTAAAAATAGTGAATATTAAAATTATTTAATATACATTAATTTAAAATGAGTGATTTTTTAAACCTTAAATTAAAATTATAATAATTAATACCTGTTATATATATAATATGTAATTATTTAAAAATCTATGATATTGATTACCTATTATATATTATATATAAGTTGTATATATCTATTACCTAATAATAAACACATTTTTTTCAATATAATTGATTAAGATGGCATACTCTGTAACAATTAGAGTACTATTTTTTGTCCAACAATTGATTGTTAAGTTAACCGATCAAGATTTTGAAAACAGATATAATTTGTTTACATCTAATTGATATTTTACTTTTTTAATATATTTTTTCATTTATTCCTTAATATTGATTTATTAAATTAAAAATTACTAAATATTTATCTATTAAATATCGAAATAATACTGATAACATTTTTAAAATTAAAAATCAATTAAAAGTTAAACTATGAATTGGTTATAACTTTCATATTATTTGACATGAATATATTGGATATCTGAAAAAAATACAAAATAAAATTTGAGTTGTTGAAAAATGCAAATCTATATCAAATAAAAGAATAAATTAATGATTTATATAACATATTTTGAATGAAATTTAAAAGAAACAATTCATTTATTTATTTATTTTATTTAAACGGGTTGAACCCAATAACAGATTTTTTTATAGTTATTACATTTAATTGGACTAAAATCTGTGTAAAAAAATCAGTAAAATAATAATAAAAGTAAGTAAAAGAAAAAAAAAATAACAACAATATCAACAGAAAAAATTATTAACAATAATAATAATAATAATAACAACAATAATAAGACAAATATAAAATAATAATTCAAAAAATAATAGTAATAATATAGTTATAAAAAGATTCAATAGAATGAAAATTAAAAAAATCAACCTGGACATCATTAATCTATTTATAGGAGCTACAAGAGCATAATTTGTTTTTTGAAAAGGAATATAAAACATATTAGTAACTTTGATTTGACAATGAGGGACATTAAAATCACAATGATGATCATTTACACCCATATACCTATGCATACTTTATCTGTGTATATAATAATGGTAAAATTATACAAATTGTAGGTAGTGAGGTTTACCTACAGTAATATTAATTTACTACACACACATATGTGCAGCTATACTCTATTTAGTTTAAGTATACCCAATTTCATTCATGCATGCATACTGAAGTTGTCTGATCCTTCTACCCTCGAGATTGAAGCTCTATGATTGCCCGCTTACACATATTATTATAATAATCCATCTTGTTATTATTGACTTTATTACTATTTTATTTGTACTATTTATTGAAATATATACGCATATACCTATACCATGTAGACTTATAATTAAAAATATTTATAAAAGGTTACAAATTACATACCTACCTACCTACCTACTTATTTACAAATATTTAAAAAGGTCATATTTATAATAAAACAAATAGGTATAACAAATTGATATTTGCAAATATTAAAAACGCTAATATTTGAAAACTAAAATAAAATGTGTCAATGCTGGACTGCAAAAATATACGAGTACATGAACACACAGTGTGAAATTGTGTGATAATATAGCTCATTACATATACATGTTGTGTCACAGCTGTTGACATCAGTGCTTGCAGAGGTGGGACTGAAGCTCATTTAAAGCCGGGTGAACAGGAATATTTATGGAATAAAGGCTTACTCACCTCACAAAATTAATTTTATACCCTTCAAATAATGATAGAAAAAATTCCAAGAAAGGGACCACTGAATGTTTGTGGTGAGAAATATTTACAAGAATAAATGCATGAACACAACTAGTTTTCATCAGTCAACTAGGTATACTTAAATTGAATAAAATTTAGTTGTGTGCATTTGCTACCAGGGAAAGTTGATTTCTTTGCTCTCGTCTCTCATGCCAGATTTAATTAATACAAATAAATAACAATATGAAATTATTAATATTGTATTTCACTTACAGTCAGTATAACAGGTTCAGATTTTATTTTTAAATTTTGATACATAGGTACTTCCAATTTTTTGCCAAATATAACATCCATAATTGATTGACGAATATGTGAGCGCTTTAAGAACAAAAATAAAAATCTATATATTTTACCTTTGTTAACAATTTTCAATTAATTTGTAATTCTTACTTGAACTTCAGTAAAGCTCAGTACATGATCTAGTAATGATTTCCTCATCTCTGGGCACTGATACAGAACATCTTCTAACTGTTCAGGCGGCAGTTGTAGTAACACTTGAAAACTATTAGGTTTTGTCTTCTGACAACACTTTATGAATCCCTCCCATTGTTTCTTTTGATGCCAGACTTTTTTCTGTATAAGTCTCTGCAGTATGTTCATTATAAAAGCAATCAGACACGGATAAGTAGTCATAGACTGTATAACTGTTCTCATTAATAATGTTGGTAATGGATTTACATCCATTAAATTCTGCATGACAATCGCTAATACCTCTTCTGTAAAAACTGATTTTTCCGCAAAACACAATGATGTAGCTATGGGAATAAAAAAGTATAAATGTAATACATATAAAACATATAATTCTTCTTTAACTATCATTATTATTATTTTACCTTTAATAATATACTTAAGATCATTGGGATCTGAATCCATTGTATGTAAAGCAATCAACAGTTCAGCTGGACTCACAGGAGGATTTGCATTTGAACATGTGTAATTTATTCCCAATATTCTGTTGAAAACCTGTTTAGAAAAAAGTAATAAATTAAATTATTATCAAATATTTTTAAAATATTACAATTATATTACATATCTAATCAAATATTCAAATTAAACAAATAATAATGATACCATAAAAATCCTTGTAAGATTCTAATATGAATTTATATACAACTTTCATTTTTAACTATTTTATGTTAAAAGATGGATGAGGCCAAAAAATCAAAAAATAGTGCGACACATTAATTTAGAGCAGAATTTTTTTAAGAAATCGAATGGTGATATTTATATATATTTATACACAGATCTGTAGTTGGGTACAAAAGTTATAAGCACTTAATAAATAATAAAATGAAGTTACTAATAACTTGTATCTGACTTCAGAACTGTATATAAATATTATCATTAGATTTCTTGAAAAATGTTTACCCTAAATTAATGTTTCATGCAATTTTTCGATTTTCTGGACTCATTCAGCTTTTTTTAACGCCAAAAGGTCAAAAATGGTAAAATAAAAAAAATAAAAATAGTCATATCAATTAAAATTAAAATTTTGTAAAGATTTTGATGGTGTCATTATTAATTAATTAGATATCTTCTAAAATCATGAATTTCTTTTTTGTTAAAAAAAAATACATATTTTAAATAACATAAGTACTAGACATGAATATCATATAAGAGATCACACTTTTTTTCCTCTCTCTCTCTCTCTCTATATATATATATACCTCTTTTACTACATTTGGATTTAGTTTGATCAGTTGAGGTAAAGCATTCAGGATATATTTCTTATCCAAACCAGACAATATGGGTACCAAGAAACGTACTTCGACCATCTGATTGTCAAATAATTTTTTCACTTTGGATATTAATTCAATCGATGGAATTTCTATGAGAAAAAAAAATATATAAATTACATAAATACAATTATATAATTATTGTAGAATAATGCCCTAAAAATATTATATAAAATTAAATTATTAAAATTAATAAGCAATTTCGAAAAAGAAAAAGCGGTTCATAAGGGGTGAAGCACTTTGCTCGATAGATAAGATACTCAGACTTGTAATATAGTATATAGTATAGGTATATACATGTGTATGTATTATCTATTACTATTAATTATTTATTCAGTATATTTAACAAACCCATGTAAGAATAAAATCTGAATATAGATACTGAGTAACAACTACCATATACTATTATATATGACACCCTTTTTCTATCGCGTAACCAGAATGCAAAAAGAGCGACCCTACAGCTTCAAAGACAAATCAACATAGCATCAGAATGGTTTAAGAAATGGAGCATCAAATATAAATGAGGAGAAAACAGTGGCTGTCCTATTTAGCCGGAAAAAACACGGCAACGTTAATCATAGTCAATATTAACGGAAAAAACATTAAATGGTCAACATAAGCTAAGTACCTCGGAGTGACTATAGGTCATTGTTTAAAGTTGAACTCCCATATTAACGCAATCATCAAAAAGGCTACCAGCATCAGAGGTATGCTCTACCCTGTGTTAAATAAAGAGCCCAATCCTTTTAACAACCAAAATCCAACTATTTAAAATACATTTATTACCTATAATAACTTGCACTGGTGCAGCGTGGACTCCATACATCACCAAAAAGCAATGGAGACGCCTTAAAGCTGTCCAGACCATCGGCTTAAGATCAATAATGGGCACACCAATCTATCCCTGCAATGCCATATTACTGAAACAATCTAAAGCTATACGCCTGGCAGATAGCATTTGGGTAAAGTCAAGATCAACGTTATACCAAAATGAAAAGTCCTAGAATTCACACATATGCAAACTGGGTCGAATAAACTCACTAATCACACAAATAAATAGCAAAATTAAACGTAGACCTATAGAATGGATCCAACAATAAAATAAAATCTACCAAAAATATCCAACACTAGCAAAGACATCAGCCTAGCATAGATATAGGCCAAAGGCCGTCCATACACGCAAACACAAACATATTGGAAAATCTGTTTAAATAATGTATCAAGTTAATATAATACTAAAGTACATATTTGGTGTAAAAAAATTTAAATTTTTAAACGGATAAACGGATGGGGATATCCCTTTCAACACACTCATAGCTCTATCCGCAATTATTTTTCTCCAACTTGAAACATTTTTTTTTAAATTTTACAGGAATGGGCACAAATCTATTTGACCTAAAACAATAATTGGTACTACAAACCGGCTAAGCTCTTAATTTAAAACTAAAACATGATTGAACCGGTCTTATTAAATTTTAAATCCATTACGGATCAGACTGGGAAACCGGATTTCTTACGAAAATATGCAATCCTATAATTGGTCTTATATATTTTAAATCCAATATAAGCCATGCCAGATTTTAATTTAAAATACATTGCAGGTCGATAATAATAATATTATAATCTAATATAGATAAAATATCCGGATTGAGCCAAATCGTAAAACAAAACTGGCGAAGCCAAACCAAGCCAGAAAAACCCAACCAATGTTGACCTCAAATATATAATACCCTAAAGTATTGTCCCAGAAAAATTGCATATAACTATTATAAAACTGTATTTTTACATTAAGACTATATTGTCTATATAATTATTATTTGTTACACTTGTAATATTTGTTTTTACATATTTCTTATAGTAATTTATTCAAACAATTGATCCGTATAATTACAATATCAACGATTAATTAATATATTCTATATTGAAGTATTTGGACGAATCAAAAATATTTTTCTGGTTATTTTGATTAATCACAAATCTCAAATTTACTTTCAAACTGCTGCAATATATACATGTGCAGAGAAATTAAAACAATACAACTGACAATTATAAATATTATTATTATTAGCAATTATATTTATCAGATTTTTGTAAATACTTTTTCATTTTCACCTGTTAGTTTCCACCACCTAATCATCGGTTCCTTATCTATATTTTTATTTTTGTACACCCTCTTTTTCCTACACCAAATATCCATAACCATTAACCTATGCTGTGTTGTCACACTTACCCCCAGAATTACCTTACAGTCCTTGCACTGTTTCAAACCACCTCTCTTCCACATAAAATAATTAATTTGTGATTTGTTTCCTCCACTCTTATAGGTTATATAATGCTCTTCTCTCTTCCTAAACTATGTGTTCACAATTGCTAATTCATACGCTGATGCAAAGTCAAGTATTCTTTCTCTAGCCTCATTCCTTTCTCCAAACCCATACCCACCATGCACTCTATCATAACCTATTCTATCACAGCCTACATATTCATTCATATCCGCACCAATTACAATATCCTCAATTCCTTATACTTCTTGCATTACTTCATCCATCTAATACCAGAACTCTTCTTTCTGACTTTCCTCATATCCCACATATATGCACTTACTATACTCAATACCTTATTATCTAATATTACTTTTCCTAATCACTTCTACCACTTCAATTTTCCTTTCATTTCTTCACAAGGGCGCCCGCAGAAATATCAATCGGGGGAGGGGCACAATACTTATGTTACACACACACACACACACACATACACACACATATATGTATATTAGTATAAATCATAAGAAGTGACATACACAACATAGTTTATTGTGTATAATATGTAAACCTGTCTTTTCAAATACCACTACTTTTATAACATGTTCACAATTTTGAAATCGCATTTGTCAAGAATAATTATTTTTCGGAGTCCGACAATCGTGATAATATATTATACAATATTTAAAATTTCAAACTAATATTATTTAGTACTTACATAAATAATGATTTTGTGAAAAAAAAAAATACTTTTAAAAATATTTATTAAAATATACTCTTTATACAAACATTGGCTAAAATAGTGGAGGCATTATGGCCCCCTACTGCAGGTGCCCTTGTTTCTTCATCTAATATTACTCCTACACTATTCCTTGTACTAGTCCTTCCTGAGTATATGATTTTATACCCTTCATCAACTTCCCTTGCTTTCTCCCCCTTTCCACTTTGTTTTAATTATTGATACTGCTGATATTAGAATCCTTGAGTAATGTCGATAATATCCGAACATTGTAATAATCGTAACATATATATATATATTATTATTATCATTATTATTATATATATATATTATTATATTATATATATTATATTATTATTATACACATAATATAATAACATAATTTTTATCCAATAGTAATATACAACATAAATTGTTTTCTTTAATACAACATTTTATTAGGTATATTATAAATTATAATTTTTCTAAAATAAATACATAGAATAAACATTTTTCTAAAACAATACATTAAAGAACTAATAAATATACATACAATATTATTATTGCTATTTTGTTCACTTCATTTGTTTAGTAACCGTCTAACTTTACTTTTCGATTTGGGTCCGTCATCTTCATCCGATTCAACATATCTTTCAGCATGCGATATAATATGTGTATTGACTAAATAATCGGTACCAATATGTTTTTTATACTCAAATTGGTTTGGAACACCCATAACAAATGTTAAACAATGTATGGGTACTAATCTTTTATCAACAGAGACATGTACAAAAGCATTAGGTTTGAAACTGTTGTGATGTACTTTTTTTAACTCGTCAATAACTCCAATGTTTGCTTTAGGAGCTAACCACATGATTTTTGCTCGTTTTTCACACAAATTATTCTCGAATAATTCCAGGATTTGTGCATAGAAAATTTTGTTTGATTTTGAATCACTCAAAGATACAATATCACCTACTGTCCAAAGTTGGTTATTGAATCGAAACTGTTCAGTCTTACGCAGAGTGTAAGGGCAGTGAAAAGTGATTAGTTCGGATGGAGAAGGTTTTTTATTTTTTTTCGTCAACCATTCGATTGGTTGGCGAGCTACAAATATTCCTTCGGGGCTTGAAGGAGACTCATCTTCACTTGACGAATTCATGATGCCAGTGGATTAGTGGATTATACAAAATTAGAACATGCAAATTTAATTAACTACAACGAACACGTTGCATAACTCCGGTAATTGATTATCAATTAAAAAAAATATATTACTTTACATAAAAACTCAATTTTTTAAAATTATATAATAAGTAGGTACATTATTAACTAAAAACTGTAGAAAAATAACAGATATTATCAATTACTATAAACTAAATGATAATAGAATATTTTTTATACGCCATCTATTATTGAATTTCATAACCACAAATTTCAAAATATATTTTTTACATTAATTTTTCATCAATTTGCTAAGTAGGTAGTTGTTAAAAATGAAAATCAGAAAATTTACCACAAAATTTGTGAATTATTTTTAAAATCTATAAATGAAATTATCCAAGTTCTAATTTATAACATAAATATCAAGTCATCTCAATTATGGACAATTACAAACAAATGGAAGTACATTTATACTCAGAAATTATTTAAAACATTTCTTATGTAAGTAATAAGTAGGTAGGTATGTAATCTTAATAATTAATTTATAGAAAATTTAACATAGGTGAGTTATTTTTCAAAAATCTTAGTTTCTTAACAAAAATAAATGTAAACATCAAAGAAGTTTAAAGAAATGCATAGTAATTTTAAGTAACACCTATATGGTTTTTAGTAATAAGTAAGAGAATTCCAATAAAATGCATTGTATAGTCATGATTAGGACAGTTAGTTTACATCTCATGAATTTTCTTTTTTTCTTTTATATCTAATTTAATGAATAGAACTATAGGTAGTGAAGTCAGAATTGGCCAGTTATAAAATTGGTTTCGATGTTATAGCAATTTCAATTTTAATCATTTTACAGTATTATTTTAAATGACAAATAATTAAGTGATTTTAATCATTTGTAGTCTAATGAAACAGCACAGCTTAAAAGTATGTGCCTATGTGGGTTTCTAAATTAGATCGTTAACATTTTTAGATTTTACAATATTTATTTTCTTATTTTTCTCCAGAAATATATATATATTTTTTTTGGTTAGAAGGAAACAAATGGAAGTTTTGCAGAAAAGAGCATATTCGTTTTAGATGGTACTTTCTATTTGGCTTTCCAGTTTCATTTAACTCATTAGTCATTATTTATTGTATTTTAATACACACGCCACTCGATTTATGATTACCATAATGTGAATATTAAAGTATAGAATAATATAAATTATAATTATTATTGAAGATTATTTTAATATCAAATAAATATTAAAACAGCTAATGATTATTAAATATTGATTATTATTGATAAGACTCGAAGAAACAATTTTAAGGATTAACGTTTTAGGTAATACTTAACTATAATGAAGTACTTAAATATCAACTATGCAATTAAAATTTAGGGGTCAGTGAAGTGTCGGTTATATATCCCATAGAATAGTTATACAACACCCCAGCCATTTTAAGTGGCATATAAGGAGTTGACTATGTAAATGGGTGCTAGGTTTTAAAACACACTGATCTATCATTATTTTTAAATTTAAAAAAATCAAATAAAGCCAACTATATTAAATATATATTTAATTTTAATTAATAATCATTTTTTCAGTCTTATAAATAAAAAAATAAAAATTGTTAATTTGTAAAAATGAGGAAAGGAACAATGTTAATCATAAAACGTTTTTCCAACTGTGTAGGCTCATGTGTAGGAGCGACAGGGCAATCACCCCCTTCTAAAATTGTAATAAATTACTTATTAACAAGTTAGATATTGATTTAAATATTAATAATTATTTATATTTACATTGTAATGCATTTTCAAAATATTATTATTGAAAGTAAAAATTGTTTTCCATTGTTTAGAAAACACTGAGATAATCACAGTTTAAAAATATATTTAGGTATATAGCACGGTTGAAATAGGTTATTCATTTGCACATTTATCGAGTACCAACAGTGCCTGGCACTAAGACGATGTTGACAATCACCCGTCATAACTATATGATCAAAACACAAATATATAGGAGGTAATTAAATGGCCACTGTCTCAGTGATACAATAATAAACCGATATCCCACATGCATGTGGATTGCAAACCAATACGGAATAAGTTAACGTATACAAATTCATTGTGTGTTCGTGACACACGCATTTCTACATTTCTTTATTATTTATTTAATTTATTCGTTTATTATTGGTGTATATTATATTATTATAGTAGACAAAAATTCAGTATCATATCTACAGAAAGTTTAAATAAGACAACTTGGAAGACCTGTTTAGTGAAATGTAAGATAGATGCTTAAATTTTTAATATAAAACGTATATGTTTTATTATTTTGTCATATTCGTTTTTTTTATAATTCGTATTTATATTTTTGTTTTTCTATATGGTATTAATTTTAGTTTAATAAATTATTATTGTATTTTATGCTTTTCAAAAATAATTAATTTTTATTCGTCCTCCCACTTTCAAGGCCTCAAAATCAATCAAAAATAACCTGTGTAGTGTCCTCTTAACTTTAAGGTGTATGGATACGTTTTATATATAGATACTTTTAGAAAGACTTTTATTAGATTATAGTCTTTTTGGATCTATTTTTTAATTTTATATTAGTGTACTAGGTAATCATATTAGTACACTAAAACATATTTTAGTGTAACTATTAATGCAAACTAGAAAACCGCATTTATTGAATTATGGCATACTAAAACTTTTTTATTAGTGCACCAAAGTTTTAGATCAACTTATTAGTGTAGGTATCTACCATACTAATCTTAACTTTTGGTTCATAAATCAATGTTATCATTAAATATTTTAATAATGATTAAAAATATATAATATTATAGTTACGTTCAAATTTAAATTGTATTTGTATTTTATTACCTATATTATATATTTATTGATTTTTGTAGTTTATTAAAATAAAATATTATTTGAAAAATAGCCGATCTTATATTTATAAACAACTTACAAGCTATTAATAATTTAGAAGTTATTGAATAATAGCATAATGAAAGAAGATTTCATAAGGCAAAAGATCCATTTGTTGGTTTGGTAAACACAAAATATTAGATTTATTAGTTAAACAATTAACCATTTTCATTTTGAATAATAATTATTTTGCAGTCTTAAAATAAGATTTACAGATAAATATGGAATTTTGGGTATATTTGGTATAGCGGGTGGTTACTCTCATGTAGCAATTGTTCCCCCTAAATCTGAAAGTCCATATCCGGTAGGTACTTTTATATTATGTCAATCGGAAAAACTACCGTTTGCTTAACGTACAATTGGTAATTTTATTTCTAGTCATAGGTATATAATAAAGTAAAAACACAACAGGTACCTACATATATCATATATAATATACATGAAATACTAATACATATTATTACATACCCATACCAATTTCAGGTTTTTTTTTTTAATATACAACATATTACAATTTCCGTGTCCAATAATTTTTAATCAATATATTTTATCGAAATCTATATAGATATATCATTGAATTAAAATAATAACAATAAAGTATAAACTAATACAATTATAATTTGATTAGAATCATGTTTTTGTTGTCCAAAAATATATATTGATAAAAGCAATATAATGTTGTATTTTATATGGCTAATATAATTTGTAGATATTAATTATGTTAATAAATACTACTTTAAAAACAAAAGATTAGACGATATCCGATTAGTGTAAAAAGTATTAGATCGAAAAATAATAATATTCAAAAATACGATTTTCTGTTAGTGCACTAAAAATTGCTACAACCTTTTTTTTGTACTAAAACTACTACAACCTCCTGAACTTCTTATACCATCTGTATATTAGAACCGTCGTTATCGCAAGTTATTATTTATATCGCAAACATAAATAATATATAACAAAATAATAAGCTTTTTTTTTTATTTGGTAATATATTTTTACAAGCATATTTATACTTTATAAAGTCTTCTACTTATAAATACTTTGAATGAAGTATGCAAAAATTTATACAATTGTGCCATTGATTAAATACGTATTTGTACATTTAATCAATGCGTGAGTAAAGCGATCAATATTTTTGTACAGAATAATTTATAGTATACTGAACCAAATTGAACCTATGGGTTGGGGCCCTCTATGAATTTGCTGACCAGCATTTAACTGTTAAATCTTCCACTGTTTACAAAGTAAACACAAACTTAATAAACACATCGTAAGATGTTTTTAGAATAATATGTTGGCCAAATTTATCTCATAACACAATAATTATACTATTATTATACTACACTGCTATTTTTTTTTCTACAATTATATTATTTTCAAAAAAATTTCCATCTAGAGAAATTCTATTAATACATATTGCAGCCTTGAAAATTAAAATAAAACTATAAACTAACCTTTTTCAGTTACAATATGCAACACTCTAATGATCAATGCTTCAGCTCCTTTTGGTATATCTTCAAGAAGTCTAAATATTTCTGGTGAATTCATTGGCATACTTTGAATAGGTGGTGGCAAAAGTTTTATAATTGAACGTTTAACTTCTCCTTGAGAATGAGTAAATACGGTTGTCAACCTAAACAATTATAAACACATTATGTAGATTCAAATTACAAATAAAATAAGAAATAAATAATCTATAATTGTACTCGTGAATTAGTTCATAATTATCAGCCATTAACATAAAATATAGGTATATACAAGCTGTAGTTGAATCTTCATCCCATATTTCAGATTTGGTCAATCGGCCAGTTTCATGCCCGAAAAGTACATCAGGTGGTAGTTGTAATCTTAAGAATCCCAAGTAAAATGTAGCATATTCTTCAATAATATTTTTTAAATCTTTATTCTTATATAATTTACTAATAAAATTCAATGCCATGTTTCGAAGCTAAAAATAAATAATAAAATAAAATTGATTATACCTACAAATTACAATGAAAAAAAACTTGCATTAAAATTTTTCATTTTTATCAACTTACAAACTAAGAAATAAGAAATAAAAACAAATTATTTCAAGCAACATTAGTGCCATATATAGTTTTTTTCTTTAAACAAATCAAAAACTTTGATTTTTTAACAACTCACAAAATGTATAAAAATGCACATATCAAAAATCAGCTACATACATAGTATAGTACATGTATATGTATATAATTTATTTACATACATAATTTTATTCTTTATAATAATTTATTTTCCACAATATTCTAAAGTTGATAAAAATGAAAAATATATAAACATACTCTTTAACAAATATAATGATTACACAACAATAAAAAATGATATTGACACATGACTAGTTTTAAATTACTTTAAAAACCTATTTCATTTTCATGAAAGTTGCTTATACATAACCCCTTAAAAACCAATTGTACAATACCCTCCTAAAAAATATATAAAAAATATTACTATTATTTTATTTTACAGGTACTAATGTTTACATATAGTATATAAATATATATATTTTAAGGTACAAATTTTTTTTTTCACTTAGAAAATGAGTTTACTATCTGGAGAATAAGCTTCTACAATTTAAAATCAAAATTTTACTTCTAAGTGTACTAACTGAGTCGACGTGCTCTAAATAGTGCAGAGCAGAGGTATATGACAACGCACAGTATTTAAAAATTTGGCAAAACCAAAAGAGTGAAATATTACATGTGCCTCCATAAACTTATCTCGATACTGCGTCTAACAATCTGAAACCTGTTACATCTGTTTACTCGTAAATTATGTGTATTGTGTATTATGGAAAACTATTTTTTCATTCTGGAAACTTTAAACGAGTTTTTCTCAAAATGCTAAATTTTGTATACTGTGCAGTGTAACTTAGCATATTTTAATCGATTATTAGGCAAATTTTAAATAGCTAATCCTTAACAAAGTCTTCTTGAAATTAACATGAATTTTTTTAAAAATTAATTTATTAACTTTTTTTCAAAATGACATGTATTTTAATTTTTTTTAAATTTTAGGTTCAATCAAAGTATAATAATATATTTTAACAAAAATTTTACTTTACAATGTTGCAAACAACTATAAACTATCTGCAAAATAATATAGTTGTTGGTTGGTGAGAGTCTTGAGGAAGTAAATATTAGTCTGGAAAAGTGAAGACAAGCTCTCAAAAGGAAAGAATTATGAATTAGTAGGGGTAAAACAGAATATATGGACTATGATTTTGGAGAAAGTGAACACAGAGCGAATAAGGAAAGGCAAATATATAAGTTCAGTTTGCCCTGTGGAGGGGGCTAAGAATACCTCCATGGTTTCCTCATGCCTGTTGTAGAAGTCGACTAATTGAGGTTGCGTTAGGTCGACAGCCGGCATAAAATTTGTTAAAAAGGTATGAGTAGTCCTAAAATGAATATAGGCGAGTTTTCCCATCTCGGATGTTCGAGTAAATTTCAT
The DNA here is from genome assembly GCA_025469235.1 of Pemphigus obesinymphae. Lineage (NCBI taxonomy): Eukaryota > Metazoa > Arthropoda > Insecta > Hemiptera > Aphididae > Pemphigus > Pemphigus obesinymphae. The sequence goes on from JAIPRL010001604.1 coordinate 38,604, forward strand.
AAGGCAGTGGTGAGACCTGCAATGATGTATGGAACAGAATGTTGGGCAGTAGATAAAAAGATAGAATAGAGAATGAGTGTCGCTGAGATGAGAATGTTAAGGTGGATGAGTGGAGTTACTAGAGAGGATAAAATAAGGAATGAGTATATCAGAGGTAGTATAGGGGTAGCTTCGATAGTAGACAAATTGAGAGAGAATAGGTTAAGATGGCTCGGCCATGTATTAAGGAGGGAAGAGACTGAGGCAATAAGATTAGTAAGTTAAATGCATGTTGTTGATAAGAGGGGGAGAGGAAGACCGAAAGTGATGGGGGGATGTGATGGCGAGTGATATGAGGAAGGTGAGAGTAAGTGAATAAGATGCAGGAGATAGAGTTAAGTGGAAGTGTAGGACAAGGGTGGCCGACCCCAAATAGTTGAGAGAGAAGGCGAAGGATAAGAAGAAGAAATAATTAAGTTCAGTGGGGATGTAATGAGTGAGGTTGAGAGATTCATGTATTTAGGATCTATAGAAAATGATGGTTTTGAGGAAGATATGAAAAATAGGATTAAATGTGAATGGATGAAGTGGAGAGAAACGTCAGGTATTTTGTGTGACAGAAGAATCCCAATTGGGTTAAAAAGTAAATTTTATAAATAAGATAGTAGTCAGGTCTGCAATGATGTACAGATTGGAGTTTTGGGTAGTAGATAGAAAGATAAAATAGAGTATGAGTGTAGCAGAGATAAAAATGTTTGGACAAATAAGTAGAATAACTATAGAGGACAAATTAAGAAATTAATATATAAGGGGTAGTATTGAAGTGGCTCCAATAGTAGATGAAATGAAGGAGAACAGATTGAGATGGCTAGGGCGTGTTTTAAGGAAGGGGAAAACAAAAGCAGGTAAGAGTAGTAAAGACTTTGTATATAGTGAAAGAAAGAGGTGAAAACAATACCAAAAATGAGGTGGGAAGAAGTAATAGTGAATTATATGAGGTGGGAGTAAATGAAGAGGATTTAGGAGATCGATTAAGTTATATGAAAGTTAAGGACTAGGATAGTCAATTCCAAATAATTGGGAGAGGGCGAAGGAGAAGAAAAAAACTTTACATAATTAGAATAACCTGTACAAATTTCAACTAGCTGCTGTTTAGTTATTTATAAATATTTTTTCATAAAAATACATCACATAGATTGTATGATATTTGTATTACAATTGTTGCACATTTTCCACATAATAAATTGATTTATTAAGCAAAAAAAAATTTTTTTAAATATTTGATTTTACATGACCCATCTTTAAATGAAGAAAAAGTTTAATTTACAAATAGTTTAACATTTTATTAGACGCATATGTAGTAAATTATTTAATAATAAATAATATATATGTACATACTAGAAACCTATCTTTTAAAAAATACCATTCAGAGTACTCTACACCAGGGATAAATGTATGTAATTGTAATTTATAGTTAATTGTATTTTTCTTCCTATTATATATAAAACAATGTGTATGTACCAAGTAAAAAGAAAATAGTTGGAAGAATCAAGTAAATTATATTAATTACTATTAAGTATCATATACAAAATAAAAATGTATAACATTAATTTTATATCAAAATAGTATACGTACAATACATATACAATTGAGTTATATACTATATGTTTTATATGTACATATATATTTTATACTATACCATATTATACATTACAACCTGCTCTACACACCCAATTTTTAAGAGGTTAGGGTTAAAAGCAATTTTTATGAAATTTTAAAGAAAATGAAAATCTAACAATTTCAAAATAATTAAATATATTAAGTGTTATAATAGTTTCATACATTTTGTTAAACATTTTTTTTATTGTTGTGTAATCACAATATTTTGTTAAATAACATATTTATGCATTTCTCATTTTTATCAACTTATACAAATATTGTAGTAAGATAAATTAAAAAAAGCTGATGAGTAAGAGGTGGAAGTCTTCACTCTTTGGGTAATACTGGAAGTGGATATATTGAACAATATATAATAAAACGATTCTGAGCGAAGCTTTTGTGTATATAACATGATTATATAGCATTTATATGGGTAATAAAAATATGACATTAATATACATAGTACTATAGTAAATATTTTATGTAAAATTCCAGTTTCTGGTATTTTTCATTTTCTAAAATAATTTAGGATTTTTTTGATAGTTACATATATCATCTATATAGGGTAACCATGACTAGTTTATTTGTTGTTTTCTAATTTAAAACAACTTTTCATGACATTTTCCTTTAGAAAGGGTAGTTTTTCTTTACGCTTTTGAAAAATACTTATAAAATTAAATGTAAAAATGTAATGTAACAACTACAACAAATTCCCTATCAAAAATCTCTATACCAGGAAACTCTTACTTTACTCCTTTTGTCCTAAAAATGTATAAAAACATTAAAAAAAAAAACATCATAAAATCAATTTTTTTTAAATTTTTAAATAACTAATAATCTTGATAAATACAGTGTAATCTTCATAAGCCAACAATAGTCAAATAGTCCAATAGTACAATAGTCCAATTAATTATTAACTTATTATAATTAATTAACAATAGTACATTGACCATAGGGATTTTATTATACTGATAATAAATATACTAATAATATATCAATAATGAATATGTATTATCAACGCATATAATACATAAAGGTATCTGTATTAATATTGTTTGATATACCATGTGTGTCATATGGTTTGTACATCATTGCAATGTAGGGAATAAAACGTAAATATTAACTTTACAAACTAAATACAAAATTAATTAAGCATTAAAAATTAATTTAACATTAATTTATTAATAAAAAATAATAAAATAAGTATGAATATATTATATATTGATACTTATTTGAAACCATTTTAGAAATAAAAATATATTTAGCAATAGAATATTAAAATTAAATATAATTATTTATTTTTTAGTATTCTTAATAAAATAAAATATATATCAAGTGTATTTAAATATATTACTTGGTCATCCTTGTGCGAAGTGTAGAAAAGAAGTGTGTTCAGGTACACTAATTGTCTTGGGGGACGTTTACTAACCAATTCATTGAGAATTACAAGACCAAATGCATGATTACAACATATTTCTTTAAGAATATCAACAGCATCATCAGTAATAAATGGACTCTCAAAATAAAGAGTGGTCAGAATGCTAAAACATATAAAACAAATTAAAATATATTTATAATGTTTGTTTTATTAAATAATTAAAAAATAAAATTCACTTTTCTCTTTCTTTTAGATCTTCAATACACATGGCACCTCTGATTAATGCACATAGAACAGTATTATAATTTTGTTCAGAAGACAAAGTGTGTCTGAATGCTGTTGGAAGTTTAATAAAACCTTGACTAACACTATATTCTTCATACAACCACGATAAGCACAAATGCATATTTTTCATCATATCCAAACTTATATAGTCTAGAATAGCTAAAAAAATAATAAATATAGATAGTGATGCCATATGCTATATACCAATTATATATATTTATATTGATGCCGTATGATATCTTAATTATATATTGTATGTCTGAGAATACTTGATCGATGAAAGATTATATTGCACAAAACGGTAAATACACATAAAAAAATGCAATATTACTAGCAAGTGATATATAAATAGTGCAGCTCTGATAATAGTAAGTTTGAATATGATGATACACAAAATTTATTTTAGATTAAATAGTTAAAAACTCGATTAAAATCTTATCTCCACTTTTATTTGTCACTCACTGTTATAATTTGAACGATGCATAAATATATCAACTGAGTGGCTATTATGTGTGACTAAAATTGTGTGCAAAACCTAGGTAATATTATTTAATATTTTATATCTAAAAGTCAAAACTGCAATAATTATTACAACAAATAATATTAATTATAGATAGCACACGGCACAACTGTTTATATAAATACATAAAATTGTATATAAAAGAAAATATGTCCGTAATTAATACATTTCTTTAAATAATATCAATCATTCAGTAATTATTAAAACCTGAGATTATACATCCTATAGTCATTGTCACGTTATATAGTTATCTGTACTGGACATAAAAGTTATCAATGTAGACATATAGGCATATATTAAAAGGAGTCTATTAATTACGTGAGGCATTAAGGGGAGGGGGGTCAAGCCAAATCTAACTCAATTTCACGTGGGAAAGAGGGAGGTTTCGGCAAATATTATGTATTTATTTTTTTCTGCGAGAAACTGTAAAAATGCAAGAGAACTGGGTTAAATTAAATAAAACATGTTTTTTCACTAAAATAAATCCTACAAAATAATATTTATCGTGATTAAGTGAACGTTACAAAGTAGCACAGTAGCCTCTCGATTGTTTAGCTGCCGTCAGCCAGCTAAATGTGCGACTCAAGGAACACAATTAAGCACAGAGTAACGAATTTACACTAAAAATAAGCATTAAAAAAAATCTCACCAGCATTAGGGGGTGGGGGAGGGGGTCAAGTCAAATCTTACGACATTATCTACCACTTATTTTGTCTATTCCTCTGTTATACAGGAAACATTGGAATATATTATGTCAAATTTTTTTAAAAAATAGGAAATTTAAATAAATTAAACTGTTTAAGTATGAAGTAATTTAACAAACAATAATTTAAGGAGCCTCCATACCACCATTTTTTTGGTAAAAAACTATTCATTCTACTTCCAACATTCCGGCATGTTGTGTACTTCAATAACAATTTTGAAAATGTATATAAATTTTTAATTACTTAATCGAGGTGATTATCGAGCTACATTTTTTATTTTCATATTTTATACTTTAATTAAAACCATTAAGTTTCTGAAATTTTCAAAATTTTGAACACAGATATCTAATATTCTAATCAATTAAAAACTATTTTTAAAAAGTGCTTCAATCATTCCCTCGTAAATGTCATGGAAAATTCTGATATTTTTTTAAAATTAAAATTGATGTACTCATTGCGGCATTTTGATGGAATTAAAATAGTCTATTTGAGTGAAAAATAAACATTTTTTCATGGTTAGAAAATAGATAGCTGACATGTGCACACAGGTGCATGTAATGCCTTCCTGTATACTTTTAATATGGGTTGCATGCAACACTAATGATCATGTATGCCTCATATAAACACAAAATCGTACAAAGAAAGTATAATAAATTGCCTAAATGTTATATTATATAAAAATACCGATTTCTATGTAAGAATTTAATTAAATGAACAATAAAATCAGAATCAATATCTACCTTAAATAGAAAAACTACAGATCTAAAAATTGGGCGAGACATTATTCTAAATTTAACAACAAAATTATTTTATGCGTAATATTCAACATTGTACATTTAAAACTATTATGCAAGACATTAATAAATTTAATCAAATTTATAGTAACTAATCTACGTAATAATAATTAATAAGTAAATTACAGATTAAAATTATTGCTAGAAATTAGAATAGAATAGAAAACCAGTGTCCAGGGATATTTTTTCTATGCTAATATCTTAAAATTTGTTATTTTTATTTTATTTTATTAATTAATTGACGCCTGAGGGGCATTTTTACAAAAGTACACTACATATATTAAAATTTCATATACAATAATGATAAATAATTCACAGGTATATAAATTATCGTCCCAGTATATGTGACCAAGACTAGCTTATGTGAAGGTGGTGGATAGATTTGCTAAACGCATTAACCGGTCGATGGGGTTATTCTGACCATAGTTGGAGACGCGAAAAGGGACAACAAATGGAGCAACGGAGCGTGTTGAGTGTTGGGGAACTCGGAAACGAAGAAGGGATAGGAGAGTTGGTGCATCATAAGCGCCATCAATTATTCTATGGAGAAACTTTAAATTGGCATTAACCCTTCTATCAGCTAACGTATCTACACCTAATGCATTTAGGACAGGAGAGTACTCATGAAGCGGGTGGTTAATATTGAGGATATAACCTGCGAAGGAGAGGAAACGCCTTTGAACACGCTCCAGAATTGAGGAGTCAGAAGCAGTATAGGGATCCCATAAGACAGACCCATACTCTAATAGAGGACGGACTAGAGTGCAGTAAAGAACCTTGAGTGAGAATGACAGCTTGAATTCGGTCAACAAACGTTTTTAGAAACCTAACGTTTTATAGGCTTTGCAACTTATGGAGAGGATATGAACGTGATCATTTAGGTTACTGGTCAAAAGGATACCCAGATCTCTTTTATTTGAGACAGATGTTAATTCAAGATCGTTGATAGTATAAGTGTGAGAAATGATGGTTCTACTCCGAGAGGACATTGACTGATATTTGTCAATATTTAAGTGGAGTTCGATGGAGTTAAACCATAAAACTAACTTATCGAGTTCGCTCTGTAGTATAAGACAGTCTCTATAGATTTGATTTGACGAAAAATCTTCAGGTCATCCGCAAAGGCAAGAAGATTGCAATTTGGAATAACCATTTTTATCTCATTGATGAATAAGGCGAAGATAAGTGGGGAAAGATGTTAGTTAATTAATAAAGTTCTACTAACTGTTCCGAAAATCATCACTACACATAACAGCCATTTTGGTTATAGCTTTAGTATGAATTTCTTTAAATTGTTTTGAAAAAACAATTTTACTAGTATCTAAGATTCTAAGTAAAGCATCAAGAGATAGTTCTTCAGCTTCAATAGGATCAATATGACAGTTTTTCAGGTTTAGTTCAGCTGGCTGAGCCAAAAATATATCATCTTCCTCCATTTTTATTGTCTCTTCTTTTATTCCTTCCTTTGATTCATCTTCATCTTGTTTTGTGTACTTAAGGTCAGGAATAACAACATCTGAACAACATATATGGGTAGCTAACATTTTTGCTACAAGTTGTATATGACTTTCAGTACCAGCTGCAGGAGTAGGAGTATAATTTATTCCAAAAGCTGAAGGCATTTTTGGTGGTAATTTTGGCTAAAATATAAAATAAAAACGTAAAAATTGAAAAGGGAAATAAATACTCATAATAAAAATAAGTACTCATTAAAAGACACCAGTATATATATTTAAATTAGATAAGCAATTACCATGAATGTCATAACTAAGTTTGTAACGGACTCTGGAGAAAACTTTTCAAAAATCCATGTTTTCACTGTATTAATACGCAAATCTGATGGTGGTACACCTTCAGTACATCTTTTTTTTTCTGGAATGTCATTTTTATCGACTTTTTTGTCTTCTTTATCGTCATTTTTTCGTTTTAAAGAGCGTAAAATTTTTTTACTATCTTCATTTTTTGACTGCACCTGAAGTGCTTTCATTATCTATAAATAAAATAATAGATATTCATTAAAAACGTTAATTTTTAAATTTTTATATAGTTTATATTAATATTTAATGTTTTAAAATTACTTCTTGATTGGAAGCACCAATATCTAACAATAATCTTCCAATAGTTTGTTGGTATTCCGTTGAAGCAGGGAGACGCAATAAATTCAGTAATTGGAGTTTCAGATTTTTCTGAACTGAATTTGACTGACTTTGTGTTAAAGAACTTGGAATATTTTCTAAAAAAAGGTACACATTTTTAAATTGAAAAAAATAACATATTATATTTCTTACTAGTTAATGTTTCTAATGCAATTAAAACTTTTTCAATGAATGATACACGGAATTTGGCAATTAATGTTAATGATCCCATACAAGTCATCAAATTTGCACAGCCTACATTACCAGAATGGCAAAATCTTGACAGAAGATCAAACAATACTCTACAATTCAAAATTAAGGTTAATTATATAAATTAATAATTTGTTAGTATTAAACAATATACTTTGCTTCATCTTCAAGTCTTCTACGCCGTGTTACTTTCAGAGTTAAAGGTATATCTTCTAGTGACATATCATTTTCTCGATCCACACCACCTTCACCTTTATAGGTTTGTACAAGTATTATTGTTTCCATGAATTTAATTACCTGAGTACGAATACTAAAAAAAATATATATATATTAAATATAGGTATAATATAGCCAACAAAAATACAAAAAAAATAATTTGCAAATTTACCCTTCATTATCATTGTCGATCATGTTAATTACATGTGATTTCAAATTGCTCAAATCTTGCCATACGTTGGACAAATCAGAACTAGGCAAGTCAGTCATCGATATCCAATGTAAGCCAGCCCTGTACACATTGCTAGCTGCTTGCACCACTCTTTTTTGTACAACAAGTGACCGATCTTTCAATAACATCAATAAATTTGGCAAAGTAACACATACGTTGGATTTCTCCTTATTACTAAAATCAATAAAAATTAAATGTATTTAAGAATCACGTCAAAGCGGCGATGGGCCTAAATGGCCTGGAATAAGCCAAAAAAAAAAAAAAAAAAGAGTCACGTCAACTAAGTGAAATTACCAGCATTCTTCAATAAACGCTACAACAAATTTTCTTATGGTCGAACTAGGATCATTTTGGTACGCAACTACATCACCTACAAATTGAGGTAATAATTTTGGTTCTTGATATACTAGTAGTTCCTTAGCTTTAAGTAATAAATCAAGTTTTTCATTTTCGTCAGGAGCCACAGCTGCATCATTTAAAATGCCAGTCACCTAAACAGAACCAAATACATTTGGTAATGAATATTATTCAATAAAAAAAACGAATTACATAAAAATATTATTATTCCTGAATTAACCTGCTCAGAGTGACTAGGATTGTGTTCTACACGCATATTTTAATCGGTATCTACAAGTATAGAAATGTATTGGTAAAGGCCATCGATGTTTCAAAAGCGAGTGTTACAACAATTCTGTGGTGCTATAGTCAAATAACAAATAAATAAATAATATATATGTTAATCGTATACAAGTGATTTTTACTATAAGAAAATATTATGGTTAATGTTTACGTAATTGTTGATGAAAAATGTGTAAACATTAAACAGAACAGTAGCTTTTAACCGAGTTCCGTGCAATAAGCAATTACCAAAATATGAAAATCGAAAACACACCAAGTCTGATACTCTGATAGACGGACAGTTGATACGGGCCATGTATAGTTTCCGTTATCAGTGTTAAATCTATGCATTTATGTATTGTCACGTGACTTGTGATGAAAGCAAATACGTCACAAATTTTCATTTATTTTTCTTGATTATTTGAACAGTTGCGGTAAAAGTTATTTATCACTTCGTATTATTTTTATCAATCAATCACAAGCTATGAAAGGATAACAATAATTCAAATCAAGTATCAACAAAAAAATAATGAAACAACAATAATAATACATACCTAACGTAAATGTATTTAATCGTATTTTTTTAACTTATAAACATTTTTCGATTGCGCACCGCTTCATTTTGGGCGATGTGCGCTGCCAAATACATACTAGGACATCCGAGGAACATGCACATATCAAATGGCCAGTAAGGAGACGCACGGACAATCGAAATTAAAGTTTGCCGAAGAAATCGATTACGATGAAATTGAAAAGCTCGAAGTATGATATGTGTAGAAGTTTTTATATCTACATTATACTGATGTATGTTAATATTATATTTATCATGTGTAGATTGTGGGCAAAGGGTCGTTTGGTGTTGTTTACCGCGGACGGTGGCGTAATAATTATGTGGCTGTCAAACACATAGACACCGATGCCGAACGTAAAGCTTTCACAGTAGAGGTTCGACAACTGTCTCGAGTAAACCATCCTAATATAGTCAAATTATATGGTGCGTGTACATCAAATCCTGTATGTCTAGTAATGGAATTTGCAGAAGGAGGATCGCTATATAATGGTTTGACTAATGTTGTTTAAAAATTCATATTTTAACAAATAAATATTACTAATTATTTTTATAAAGTACCTACCTACCTAATCTTTTTTTTTTAATTATTAATTTTAGTATTTTAGTATCTATTATAATAAATAAAGTGTTTTTATCTTACAACATCTATAATAATTTCAAATTTTTATATTTCTATATAAATGTTCGCGTACGAGTTTTTTATATCCAATTTTTGAATCTCAAATGAAAACATTTATATACTATCGATTTATATAGGTATCATATACGTTTAAGTATCTTATTTTTTAATTAATTTTGATGTTTGAAAAAACAATTTTGCCAAATCTTTTAATTTAGAGTCGTTTAAAAAGTGTTAAGAGTTAAGTCAATAAGTTAACCTATTGCATGTATAATGCATATATATTACGTACCAATACCATACATAAATGCACTAACATCAGATTATTCATTATTCAATTTCATTCCCGTTTTAGAAAATAAAATCTTAACTGCAAATGTGTTGTTAAATATATTTTTATGAATATATACATACCTATATATAAAACAAAAATTTTCAAATGAACTATTTTTATAAATTTCCATATTTTTAAAGATAATTGGTATAATATGTAATTCTAAACACTGTCCTGTATACTGTTTAAATAATAGGTACATATTTTATATTATAATAAATTTAAAATTTTTATAAATTATTATATAATATATTAATATTGTCAAATGTTGTTTTAGTATTGCATTGTAAACCTGAACCTCAATACAACTTAGGACATGCTGTGAGTTGGACGTTACAATGTGCAGAAGGTGTAGCATACCTCCATAGTATGAAACCAAAACCATTAATTCACCGGTAGGCAGTATATCATATTTATTATAAGTATTTAAAGGTTAAAATTAATTTTTAAATACTCGATTTTTAGTGATTTGAAGCCACCAAATTTACTCTTAGTAAATGAAGGGAAAACATTAAAAATATGTGACTTTGGAACAGCTTGTGATAAAAAAACATATATGACCAATAATAAAGGCAGTGCAGCTTGGATGGCGCCTGAAGTGTTTGAAGGTTTGAAATTAAATAATATTTCTATAACTTTATTATTTTATTTATTCATCTTTCTTGTATGAAGGTTCAAATTATACTGAAAAATGTGATGTATACAGCTGGGGTATAATTTTATGGCAAGTGTTGACAAGACTGAAACCATTTAATGAAATTGGAGGATCTGCTTATGGAATTATGTGGGCTGTACATAAGGGAACCAGACCACCAATGTTTGAACTATGTCCTCGGCCATTCCAAGAACTAATTACTGCGTATGAAAATAATTATAGATTTATTTTTCTAATACATTTCAATATAGTATTAGATCTAGTCCACATTATGTGTTATTACCTTCAACGGTAATGTCACTATTACCTTAATAGTTATGCAACACATAATTCAAAAATAGTCCACGCATAATGATTTCACTGTTTGCATCAAGCTTTTACCGTAGCCTGCTACGTTGACAACAAATGCCAGTACAACACTTTCATAATACCTACCTCACATGTGTTTGAGTAGTGCCATCCTCCTCTATATTATATGACCAATGTATAGCAATACATTAAAATAAATCATACAATAAAATGTGTACCTATACATTTTTAATATTAGGACCTTGTGCTCCCACTAAAAATGACGGTACCATATAATGTAGTCTGTTTCTTTATCGTAATTAACATTGCTGCTGATTGTAACAATGCATAGTATGGACCAGACCCTAATGTTTATTTATTTATTTGTATGGGTATATAGATGTTGGGATCAAAATCCAAATGTTAGGCCATCAATAGATCATGTTGTTGATGTTATGAAAGTACTAATACAATTTTGTTCTGGACATGACCAACCATTAATGTATCCAAATGATTGTTATACATTCAGTATGTACTAAATTATTATATAATATATATGACATTTCATTCATAATATATAATTTATATTCATAGGTAGTGAATTTGAAGAAGATGGTACTTCTTCAGAAGATTCTTGCCCAGACATTCCAGACTCTTATATTGCAAGTTTAAGTATGTTTGTTTTTAAATAAGTTTATAATAATTTAGACAATTTCTAATTATTTTTTTTTAGTTAAGTAAAATAATACCAATAACATTATGTTCTAAAATATTCTATATAAATATTGAAACATAATATAGATACTATGATTTAAAATACATAAATTAGGTAGAATCATTTTAAAACTTGAATTTTGAGTACCGAATTTATTGATTTATAATACATATAAATTTAAAATCTTAATACAGTGAGAGTTACTCATATATGTATTATAATTATTTATTACACATAACATAATTAAATTAATTCAATCAACTGTTAAAATAAACTTACGTTAGAACCATAATATTATATTAGATCAGTGTTTCTTAAACTATGGTCCACAATACTCATTGTGATACCCAACATAATCCTCCACATTTGAACCTGATATTTAAAACTTGTAGTTAATTAAATGAATAAGTAATCCATTTATATATGATGTTTAAAAAAAAAAAAAATCATGAATGATATTTTGTAAAAAAAAAAAAATAATAATAAGGTGTCTGGCAAAAGAGTCTTTTAACAAGGCTCCATATTCTAGAATTTTAAGAACTATTATACTAGGTAGTGTAAATATTTTATTATTGATTTTTTTAAATTTATTAAACAATTCAACAACAATGCCTATGATATTTTTTTTTTATGTATTGTAGTATCACAATCCATGTCGATAGAAAATAACATATTTTGATGAATATATTATTTACCATTTATTTCGACTATGTTATAAAAATGAACAAAATATATAAATGTGACTGCAATATCCAAATTTACTACTGAATTTCGCAAACATATTTTGTGATAATAGACGAAGCTGGGCTCTAATTTTTATTTTTATTCCTAGTAGATATTCACATAAATATGAATAAATTGTTCTGTGATATTTCTTGTTAAATTCTCTTTCAAATTCTACATATAGATATGTCACATCATTTTTGTTAATTTTTAAAAATTTTGATTGTTTTTACGCCAAGTGTTGCCATGATAATAATTATGTGACATATCAATTCAGATGAGAAATGTATAGAAAAATCTGAAAATCTGAAAACAGATTTGAATTTGTCTGTCTGTCTTCTAGGAACTGCTAACTAAAATATAACCTATATTTGAAAATTATGTTTTTTAATAATTAATAGCATGACCTAAAAACGCCTTAATCGATCCCTAGACAAACTAACAAATTAAAAACAGTTTTCAGAATTGAAATTTGACTTTCCAATATCCCACAGTTTTATCCCTCTTTTAGGTCGATTTTACGTTGGTGTTGTAGCTCCTTAACAATAATAGTTATTGTTCAAAACCAGCAATAATAAATCATGTGTTAGTTTGTTTGCTTCTTTATTGTCGAGTGTATAAAATATACCTAATACATAAAACCTCCAGTAATCCGAACAACAAAGTGTGAATTCTTCTTATCTACTGAGGTTTTATATTATTTTATACAGCTACCTTATAAAATACATATAAAATATATTTATTGCTTTTCATGGGGTTTTATTGAATCAATTGGTTAATCAATACATTTTTAACAAATTTTATTAAGGGGTCATATACGTTTCTATGTCCTGAAAATGGGTTCAAATAGTGTAGTGATTGCAAGAGAGCAATATTGTTTTTATGTTTATAATTTGAGTACTTGTGGATTTTTCTAATAATAAATTGAAGACTCAATTCCACAAAAATTTATATAATATATATAATAATATTTCATTATTCTGTTATTAAGCTACAAAAGAGATTTTTGAAAAAATAAAATTCAAAAATAGTCACTCGAAAAAAACGGTTAAATAAAAGGATAAAAATCCTTAAAATGGTTAAAAGTTATCAAAAAATCCTTCGTAGCTCAATTAAAAATCTAATTAAGAATATGCATACAAAAAATGAAATAAATTGGACAATCGGTTTGGCACCTTGAAAACAGTATTTTGAGAAAAATGTGCTTAAAATATTAAAAATTCCAGTAGCCACTTGTGGTCGTGAGATTCGTGTAGACAGACAATGAGAACAAAAGTCTGCTGGTCATGCGTGCATGGCAGGTACGATTGTCGAGTTGCCAAACTAGATTCATTTAAATAGGTATAAATTTGTCAATATTTTAGATACTGGATTCGTTGTAGGCTTAAATATTTTTAAAAAATTTACCTTTAAAATATGTAAGGAAAAAAAAATTTTTAATACCAAGAAACATATATAACCCCTTAATGATTATAATAAGGAAAATCAAGTGTGTATTATTATTTTAATCTTTTTACCTTTATTAAAATTATTTTTTTTAACTTCTAACATATGTTTATCTCAAATAGGAGTAATAGAAATGTGTAATACTTTATTTAAATTATAATATTAAGTTCCTAACTATAATTACTGATTAGCAATATTAAAATAAAAATTAGTGATATATGTTGAACACAAAACATTTTAATATTTAGTTTTATAGTTATAACTTATATTCTGTATGTCATAAGTTGTAGTTCCTGCTTATAAGAATTTAGTTTAGAACGAGTTTAGATTTAGGAGGTCTATGGAGGAATAGGAAATTATTTTAATAGCCTACAAATATTCTACACTGGAAGTCAAAAATATAGGGATTGCCATTTTGGAAAAGTATAAAACCTAAAATAAAAATAATGAAAAATGTTAATGTTTTATAAATATATAATGAAATAAATATCTCATATTTAAAAAAAAAAAAAAAAATTTACAAAGAAAATTAGATAAGTATGGTAAAAGAATCACTGTATATATTTATATTTGAGATTCTGAGCGGAATAAAGATTTTAGTGATTTATTTATATATTTTTTTTCTTTATATTTTTCTTTGTTGGAAATTACCATTTTCCTTGATTAACACTTATGATAAAACTAAAACGAGAAGTTTTTTAATACAAGATTTTTTAATAATTCCGAATATAGCACCGGATCTAAATACTTAAAACTTTCACACAGTATGTATTTTACTATTATTGTTGACGCGCATACTATATATCTGTTTTCCTTATTAAAAAGCGATTAGCGCGGTATTTTGTCTCTGACCGGGCCGATATGTAGTCTTGACTTCAGTGTGTATTTTATATTGTACGTGTGCGCTCAACACTGTCGCTGCCATACGTAAATAAAGAAAGTATAATCATTTATACATTTATTAAAAGGCTTATTCTTTATAATAAGTAAATACCTATACAGTCCACTTATATTCTTGAAGGCAACAATTATATATATATATATATATATATTAGGTATTCATTTTAGGTCTGGAACAAAGTGAGAAATATATTGGTATAAAATATTATGTTTAATTTTTTTTATATCTATATTTTTTTGGGAGGGAATCGAGTAGGAGTTTTGGAGTAAAACTCCACTCAGAATCGTTTTTTAGGAATTAAATAATTTATCATCGTTTTCAAATACAATACATCAATCAAGAGTATCCTGTCTAATAAGTCCCTACTGGTACCCGACAAGCAATAAGATTCTACAGCCCGATTCTTTTAATTTTTTTTTTTTTAAGATTAATGAGGTAACATAGAAGAGATTTGTAAAAGGTTTAACTGATGAGAACAAAAAATAACTTGAAATAATTTTTTAAAATATTATATTTCTTTGTGTATTTTTAATTTATTTAAATTTAAAAATTAAATTTCATGTTATTTTTATAATACATTTTTGTGTAATTATTTGAACTAATATAATTTATCTTTATCTTTTGTAGGAAGTCACAAAGGAGTTAATGGAATGTTAACAAATAATAGTTTAAAATCGAATCCAAGTTTATCAATACCATTAAATATTGATGTAGAAGAAAATAAGGTAATTTTATTTTAAATGCTTTCAGAACGTATTATATTATAATTTAATATTATTTTTATTAGTTTGATCAATATGAAGACTTAAAAATATTGACTATGCCAGGATTCGATAAAATGGGTGCTTATCAAACAGTTGACTCGTCTGACAAAGAAGATGAGTCTAAATCACAGTGTCAAAGTCAATTAGATGAAACTGATAATATTGAAGGTATGTATCATAAATATTATTAATTGTAGTATAGAAAAATTACACTATACAAAACAAAAAATATGGCATCTAAGTATATTAAAATTAAAACTAAAATTAAGTACTTCGATGCTATATTTTATGTTTTGTGTAGTATATTTTTGCTATTTTGCTCATTAGTAGATGGATAGAGACAGCAAATACAGATATCACATCCTATTAAGATTGAATGTCCCCACACTCTGTAGCGGTAACGGGACAAGAACGGGACGGTAGCAGGAAAATTATGCATCGTTATGTAAACGTAAAATTGCTATTATGCACACAATGTGACGGTAACTGGCCAGCAGAATAATACCACTCAGTGGTGTTTACAAAAACTGTCGCATGCTCTATTTTCCTGCTACCGCAAAGCGGTAAATTCTATTGCGCTTTTTAATTTTCGCTCTACCAAGTATTTTTTTCAAAGCGTGTTATTAATTAATTAAATTATTTAAATATATATTCATAAATATGTTTGTGTACCAACAACTCGTTTTAAAATAAATATCTATCAGTATTATATTGTTTGTAAGTGCACATATTATGTAATAATATAATGATTAGTATGATAATAATATTTTAAAGACACATGTATACAAGATAGGAACCTATATAAATTATAAATATGTATGTGCCTATAAAATCTTGATATCATTATTCAGTGATCTAGTGCTCAATTAGGCTTAGGTTTATTTAATGTGCTCAGTGCATTATATTTGTATTATTATTTATTATCGTATATATATCGTAAATGTATTACCTATATATCATAATGATAATTGATGATAATAATTGACTGAAATAGTATATCAATTATATAAATAATAAATAAATATATATTCTAAAAATATATTATATACTAATTTTATATTAATACATAGGTATTGCTATTTTTATAATATATATTTATTTATAAACTATAAAAATGTATGTGTAAATAATGTATTTTACATAATATAACTATATTTTTATTATATAAAATATTATTTTATTTACGTAAATTTTACTAAATTAGTAATTTAGATTTAGGTCATCATTTGCCAACTATTATCAAATATTTTCTTATATACAAAATAGACAATTATAATAATATATACTAATTAAATAAATATGGGTGAATCAAACTATATATTTCTTTTCGATATTAATTATTTTAAATTAAAATTTATTATATATGGGTACAACAATATACATTGTATAATATATTATTTATTTATTATCGTATATATATATATATTATCATAAACGTACTACCTACATATAATGATAATAACATTTTAAAGTCATACGTCATACAATACATATATCTGTGTGTACAAATTAGTATATAAATTATAAATAATAAATAAATATATATTATAAAAATATAATATATATTTATTTATTTTTCTAAGAGTATGAAAACTTTTTTTTAAATTAATTAATTTATAAATTATAAATATGTATGTGTAAATAATTTTAGTATTTTACATAATATATTTTTTTTTTTATGTAGCAACATACTATTTCCGGTTACCGCTACAGTTGTGCGGACAATTATCGCTACCGTCCCATTTCTGTCCTGCTATAATATGGGGACCTTGATATTTTATATTACCTATATTATTCTTATCTTTAGGATACTATATATAGGTAGTTGAGAAATTAAAATAAATTGCATAATATTTGACAATAAGGTAAATACATAGGCCTCTTGCAGCTGTTTTGCTTGACCCCTTGGGACCTCCCCAAGTTTCATCAAAAAATATAGAAAAATATATTCTATAATAACACTTTTTTATTTAATTAAATATTATTTTGTTGGCTAGGTATAACCTGTATTTTAATTTAATAAATCTCATTATTTTTATTGCAAGTAATAAATATATTGTAATTACTATTTATAAAATATTTTTTGATAAAGAAATAGTGACAAAATTATTTTAAAATAAATAAATATTGTTAAACTAACTGACCCAACAATGCTTTGCTATTGCTAGATTTGCTAGATGAAAATAATTATGAGTTAAAAACCTTCCAAATTTCATGTTTTTTTGTTGAACATATTAATATGTATTAAACGAAAAAACAAATATAAAGTAAATAAAAGTATTCTAGTGAACATACACTAAAAACATCTTTTCACCAAGGAAATACATTGTTCAATTTAATACCCAACTTTACGTTACTGTGGAATGAAAGGAAATTATTTTTTATTGTAAAGCTAGTGAATGGACTTTATTTTTTGTGTTTGTCCGTTTTCTGCATAAACATAAAGATCAGATAGTATACTGACTTCCGAGCACGCTATTTTCATATGTCCCAATAATACTATCGGGCCGTTTTAGTATGGCAAGACACGCATATAATTTTAAACTTACGAATAGGCTGCCTATTATCTAATTGTATATTTGTTGTGTACAAATCATAAGTAGGTATGTGACATATTTTAAAACAAATGAGTAAAAATAGTAATATGTATAATTGAAAAATAGTCATAATAAATATAGTAATTTATCAGATATAATTGTTTTTATTTAAACCTTGAGAAGCGCTTGAATTTTCCTGTACCCATAGGAACTTTGGGATAAAAAGTACATAAAAACACTCATATATGTGTAATTTCAACATTGTGTAAAAATTTCAAATCAATCCATCGACTATACTTTTTGAGTTTTGCAGACATACAAACATATGGAAGCTGAATTTTATAGATATAGAGGTTTATACCTATTTAATATATATAAAATGAAAAATAATTTTAAAAAAATTTTAAATATTTTCTTATTTTAAATAATATTGGGCGGGGGGGGGTACATTTTAGAATTATATGTTATGATATGCAAAAAATAAAAATAAATTTTCATCAAAAATAATAAAAAAAAATCTTAAAGCACCACTGACACGGTCCAATTATGAATCTAAACCATCCAGGGACTCACTGTAATACAATTAAAATCGGTCCAGCCATTTAGGAGGAGTTCAATGACATACACACATACAGAAGAATTTCCATACTAAATTACCAATTTTGAATATTTTTTTTTTTACCTTTTCTTTAGAATTTTTCCTATTATTTTTCTTTTTAAACCACTACTGTTTTAAAGCGAACAAAAAAAAAACATTATTGAAATTGGTCATGCTCTTTTTGAGTTTTAGCGAGACTAACGAACAGCAATTAATTTTTATATATATAGATTAGTATTTCTTTATGAAATTGTTTTACTAAACAATTGTTTAAGTTAAAAAGTTCTTAATACCTATTTTCTTCTCCTTCGCTTTCTCTCCCAATTATTTGAGGTTAGCCACTGTAGTCCTGCATTTCCTTTAACTCAATCCCTCGCATCATCTTCACTTACACCCTCCTCCCACCACTTTTCATTTGGTCTTAATAGGTCTTGTATAAGTAATTTAAATTACCTATATACAACATAAATAGTAATGAATAAGTAGGGCTAGTTAAGTGAACCATTGTAAATTTTTCATTTGGCTAGCACATGTGTCAATATATTGAGTTTGTGTGTGTGTGTATGTGATATATTTGTATACTGATTGTCAATTCAATTGCCAACCAATGTGTCATAAAGTTTAAAATAAAGTATCATCAAAATAAAATACGATTTTGACCATACTTAAATAGGATACAACCTATTAGTTAAATGTTATTTAAAAAATGTTAATGTAAAACATTTTTTATAAGCAACTGTGATTCAATTTTAATCAATTATATTTTTTAATAAAAACAAATTGGAAATGTATATAATGTGAATTTAACATTAAATAAATAATTTGATATTTTTGTGGTTATGAAAATAATTGAATAAATTTTCTTAACTTTATTGTTATTACTTATTTGAAAATAAGATAAATAGTAAAAATGTACTATTATTTTCAGACTTATATCTTACACCTACCTCCTTCTTTTATACCTAATTGATATGGTATAAAATATTTTATATTTTATAATAGTACCAAGTGTAGTATTTATTAAAATGTATATATTTATATTTATATATAGGTACATAGGTATTCTTTGGAACAAATAATATAATATTGTATATTAATATAAATTAATGATTTAATTGTATATGTTGAGTTGAGTCGTTAATATTATTGTTTTGACTATATTTCATTTTTTTTTTTTATTAACTTGTGTCACAAAAAACAATAGAAATTAATTTGGATAGTGTCCAAAAAAATGTATAGCAAAAATAGATTAAATACAAAACTGTTTGTCAGTAGGGCTATTTTAAATCTTACCCGAATCTCTTGGGGCCAACGATTTTTGGATTTCTTCAAAATAGGCCTGATTATGTTTGTATCATTTGTAAAAGAGAGTTTGCCGTTTTATATTTAAATACAAAGGAGGCCTGTGTGTGTTTAACATGTTCTATTTATATAAATGGAATGGATGAAGGAAAAATATGGCTACAATCAACATCATTTGACTTAATTGTTATTGAATTGGCTCTGTTTTGTCTTGTTAGGTTTATCCAAAATATTAGTGGTTTATGTTTAAGTGGAATCAATCAGTGAATAAAATTCTTAAGAAGGTTCAACATTTGTAATTGTATTTTCTGATTTATTTATAAAAATTCCTTAGGGCGAATGACCGCCAAGTTAAATGATCCATCAAAGAGATCATTTTTTCTGATGACACATGAATGCCAGTTACTATTTTAATAATAAATCACAGCATGAGTCACATGGTGAATGACCCAAGGCTTAGCCAAAAAAAAAAAAAAAAAAAAATTGAAAGGATTATGTGTATTTTACAATATTTCATGTTTATCAAATGTTTGGTGTAATTATAATGTTCAACATTTACAAGTATTTCATCTTCATTACTAAAGTCTAAATTATCTAATAAGCATAGTTGTCAAATTATTATTTTAGATGTTGTTTAATCATAGACAGTAGTATTGGAGTTGTTATTTTTAGGCATTTTGGCATCAAAGCTGTCAATAACACTAAATATAAAAATATAGTTTTAATCTATCGTATGGTTATTAAATGACGTTTGATTAAA
Source organism: Pemphigus obesinymphae (assembly GCA_025469235.1). NCBI lineage: Eukaryota > Metazoa > Arthropoda > Insecta > Hemiptera > Aphididae > Pemphigus > Pemphigus obesinymphae. Next base: position 59,547 of record JAIPRL010001604.1, read on the forward strand.
TTTTATGGCTAAGACTTACATTTTTACTGTAAGCAATGTGTGTATTTGTATTACAAGAATATGATTATTAATAACAAACTAATGTCTATAAATTAAATTAATAATAATCATAATAATGGAAATATCAATTTTTACCAAATATTAAATACTTTGAAGAGAAGTTCAGAATAAAAATAATATGATTGAGTTCTGTCTAAAGGTTTAGCACTTTATTAACCTATAAACATCTACAAAATGCATCACAGTATTTAATAGTTTAATAGTTTGAAACCTTAATGAATACTACATAATATGTGCTATGAAAATTAAATTTCTATTACAAATCCTACCCCTACCACTTAATTCAATAGAATATTTAGCATTTTATCTAGAAATGGAAGAATAACGATAATTAATGTTCAAATACAAATCAGGTAAAGGTACTACAAATATATAGAATCTATAGAGTAGATTAAAATATTTCCTTAAAATATCAGCATAAATATATATGTATAATAATTCCTTCTCCAAAATTGAAACAAAAATTTTTTTATTATTGAGTAACCAAATATCTGATCTGTATTGTAAAAAAATATGACTTTCGAGTTTGTAGCATTTTTAATAAAATAAGATTAAGTAATATATATAATTAAGCTAGTATTCAATTTTTAGATCTTATATGGACACAACATCCACATTTGTTATCTCTATTTAACTAACTAACAATATAGGAAAATGTAATCTTATTATAGCGGTATTCTACCTAAAAGTCCGGCGATAAAAAGTCCAGTACAAAAAGTCCGACGACAAAAAGTCCACGAATAAAAGTCCGCGATTAAAAGTCAGTGAAGTCCAGGAAAAATTTGAAATTGTTAAATATTTATTTTATGTACTAAAATTATTTATTATCAAAAATCACAAATATAGGTACATAATATAGATACAAAGTATAAATATAAATTTAAAATATAAAATAAAATACTAAAAAATCAAAATACCATTGGAATATTATTAAAATTGTTTATATTTGTTTTTTTTTTTAAATACTAAAATAATATGAATTATATGAAATAAAATATTTTTTATTTTTTATTATTTTACTTTTTATTTTATTTTATATAAATTGCTTCGCACTTGTTTTTAGTTTTTAAACTGCACTTCCAACGTATAGTACTAGTTAGTTTATGTTTAATTGTATACGAAAAACCACAGTATACAATTTTATTAATGTGAGTGCCTTTTTAATTTAAAAATGTCACTCATTTTTATAAAATTAAATAGGTAGGTACACAAACAATGTAAAAATCAAACACAAAACACGCGGAGTGTGAACTGTTACAAAACTGTACTGAACAACTGGTACATGCACATATATAAAATATTACACTATATATTTTATCTACTTACCTCATATAATTTATGGTCTTAAATATTAGATATACGATATAGTTTAAATTTATCCACTTATAATCTGTGGTTATACCCGCGTGGCCATTGGCCGCGTATATCACGTGCGTAAATTTGGAATCCCGTACCATCTAGATGGCTAGATATAGCTATTTTTCATTTTTAGGCAGAAAAAAAACTTTTTTATATTATGTATATCTGTGATTTTTGATAATAAATAATTTTAATATATAAAATAAATATTTAACAATTTAAAATTTTTTTATTCGTGGACTTTTATTCGCGGACTTTAATTCCATTGGACTTTTTATCGCCGGACTTTTGTTCGTACATTCTATTATAGCTTTGGCATTTCTTATATAAAAGTAAATTGTTGTATTACGAAATTTATAGAGAACATTATCTATACCCAACTATTGTTTTTTTCCAAAATGTTAATTTTAAAATATATATTTATATCATAATAATTGAAATAGATATAATTTTCTATAAAATTAACAGCCAGGCGTAGATAATGTTCTCATCTATAAATGTATTAATAGTTCAATTTACTTAATATAAAAATTATAAAATGCCACAATTGTCAGTTGGATAGATGGAGACAGCAAATGCAGGTGTTATGTTACCTTAATTAAAATGACCAATAATTGTTTTACATATAAACTGTGGGTAAGATAGTTGAATTAAACATTTTTGAAAACAACAGTGATCAAATATTTATTTTGTCAATATATTTCTATAGTACCTATATATATATATATTTTGTCCAATTTTCAAGGCATTATTATTTTCCTAACAATAAAAAAATGTCCATTTTTTTTCGATATTTTTACTTTACATTTAAGAAAACTGATGGAAAAATCAAAAAATGATTTGTTTTAAGTACCAATTAAATTAAATTTGCTATTTTCTAACTTTTGAATGTAAAATTTGTACTCTACCTATTTCTTCTACTGAAAAAATTGTATTCGTGAAATAGAAAGTTGCTTATCTATCAAGTAGGATACTTGTAGTAGATATATTTAATTTGAAAGCAGTTACAAATCATTTTTACCAATAAAAGGATTTTGAGCAGTTTTGTGTAGTGTATACTACTATTTAAATTGTTATTAACAGTTCTACTTTTAATTTACATTTTACTTTTTTAATATGTTTTCTTATTTATACATAAAATTGTTTTATGAAATTGAAAATAACTAAATATTTGTTAACCAAATTATTAATTATTAATTACCAATTAAAACATTGGACATAAAAATTTAAAAAGTAAAAATTCAATTAAAAGTTAATTTGTTGATAAATTCAAATCTATTTTCTAAATCCAAATTAGACCATACGATAAATTGATACAATGGACAAAACATGAACACTTTTGAGTAAAATTTAAAAGAAACTCATGAAACATCAATAACAATATACTTGCGTGTGTCTGTGGTTACATTATCGATGTGTGCAATTCTGGTAATATTATTATACGGGTTACGAGCAAAGGGTTTATACACACTAATATTAATTTACAAACATACACACACATACGGTATTTTCATATTATTTGAAAACTGTCTTTACATAACCTCTTAAAATTACCCTGTAGAGAACCGCCAATTTAATTAATAATACTTAAGTGTTTTATAAACGTGATATATTTTTTATAATTTTTATGTTAAATATAAAATTTGCAATTTTACTTCAAATTAATCATATTAAAACTTTATTAGATACCGCTTTTTTAAATTTAAAAATTAAAAGACAGTTTTTTAATTTATAAATTTTTAATTGTTCACAAAAATAATATTAGTACCTACTTACCTAGGTATATATTATTATTAATAAATATTTTATAGGTATTTATTTTAATTAAACAATCATTTCACTATACCTACCAAAAATGTTTACCTATAATTTTTTTATGAGCTCAAAATTTTTTTTTCAATAATTTTGTATAATTTGAATTTAAATTTCTAGATAAATGTATATATTTTGATGCACACTAGAAAAAAAAATTTTAAATTTGATTAAAAACATAATATTTGTATTCTTACATATTCTTACATATTTGTATTTTCTTATGTTAATATGATGGCTATTTGCCAATACAGTGTGTCAATGTAAACATTTTATTTCCGGTGTTTAAAGTATAAGAATGACATGACTGTAGTTCTACTGAATTTTCATGTAATCATTAAAATACCTATGATCTGTTAAAATGGACAAAATTATTGTATAGCTTAATATAACTAAATTGATCATTAAAACTATTAAAAATGTATGGATAATTGTATTAAAATAAATATAGTATTGAATAATTTTACCATTCAATTGGCATCTCAATGAAATATATCCTATTTATAATCACTAAGGCACAGACTTTAATGCCCTAAAAAATATAATATATAATATTCTAAAAAAATACATTAAAATTTCAAAATAATGTTTAAATATTAACCTTATTATATTTGTATATGATTATTCAACCAAACTACTACACAAACACTGATTCACCAACGAGTTAGTTTTGTATTAGATATATGCCGAATGTCTATTGTAAATTGTAAGATAACTCGACGTTATTGGGGGTACATATTACCCCTGTTATAGAAACTTTGAAAAGTATACATGTACAACCAGCCGGTTGTAATAAAATCATAACAAAGAAAAATAAATATGTCTAAATTGTATTCAATGCTATAATGTGTTTGTTATATTTATTTCTACTCTAAACCATAAAATATATATTAAACAAAATTCTCTAAAAAAAAATGGTCTAAAAATCAAAAAAAAAACATTTTATTTTAAAATTTTCTAGTGTATTAATCAAATTTTGTAATTACAAATTATTACACTAGACATCCCTCCAAAAAATTGATTTTACATTTAAATCTGTGTCTTAGTAATCACCAATTATACATAAATCAACAACTGTATTATTGTTTATTACAAGCATTCTACAACAATATTTTTTTTAAATAAAGATCTGTACAATAATATAATCTGATTTATGATTTTTTATTTGATTAAAGAATATACTGGTAGTAATTACAAGTATAAAGTTTTATTATAAGTATTATACTTTTTAGTAGAAGTATAGGTAGTTATTATAATCTAATAGTATTTCTTAGTTAAAACTTAAATAAATTTAAGCCTTTGAGGGTAGAATGTGTATTCTTTTCAAATTGTTTTTTACATACAAAATCAAGCTAAAAATTGTGGATTTTCATAAATCATTTACATTACATCTACATAAAACGAAATTGATTTTGTTCAAAATTAGTGTGTGTGTGTGTGTATTACTGTCATATCAAGGTAAAAAAGTTAAAAAAAAATGTAGGTAATATGTATAATAATAATATAATATAAAAATATTACATATTATATTGAACTTTTTATGACTTCAACATTTTTACCCATGCTAATTTTAAAAAATTATATTTATTTATATAAATAATTTATATCTAATTGTAATAAAATTACCTAAATTATCAGTTATGTATTGTCAAGGATTGTTTGTGTGAAGCATCATTAGTATTATTAACTGTATCAAAAGTATATGGGGAGCCATTACACACATCCTTATGCACATGTCAGCTATCTATTTTCTACCATGAAAAAATGTATATTATTTATTTATTATTATGTATATTGAAATAGACAATTCTAATTCCATCAGAACGTCGCAATGAGTACATAAATTTTAATATTGAAAAAATATTCAAATTTTCCATAACATTTACAAGGGATTGATCGAAGCACTTTCAAAAATTATTTTTATTTAATTAGATATTTGTCTTCAAAATTTTGGAAACTTTAAATGGTTTTAATTACAGTAAAAATATGAAAATGAAAAATGTGGCTCGATCATTCCCTCGAGTAAGTATTGAAAAATCTATATACGTTTTAAAAATTGTTATCAGAGTACACAACGTGTATTTTATAGGTAAAAAATTATTTTAATTTTCGTAACATATTTTTTTTATCATAATGCTTCGTTCATTGTTGTACATAATTATATACATATTCATAACTTTTTAGTACATCCACAAAATATACATATTACCATTGATTATGAAATATAATCAATGGTATTGCTTATATTTTCTTTTTGAAATGTGTAACTGCCCTTGGAGGTACTTGATGATACTATTTATGTTTTTTTTTTATATAATCATCAATCATCTATTGACATCCTTTCTTTGTTCACTCTAAAATGAATTTTTTTTTTTTTTGTATTGATTATGACTACTTTTTATAAAGTAGGTATTTTTCTTGTATACACAAATGTATATTAAAAGTTTACAGTATTATTTTAAATATTTATATTCTTTTAAAACAATTTCCTTATAATTTTTTTATAATAAAATTAAATTTTTCATATGGTATAATATTTATTTTTTATTCCATGTTAACTTAAAGTACATATTAATTTATTAATTTCTTTCATATAAAGTTAGTTATTTGTTTTAAATTCTTGAAAAAAAAAACACAAGGCTTCACTGAAAATAACTCGTGTAAAACTCACTTATCATATAATATTTATATATTAATTGTGTTAAGTTTAAGTATATACAAATGTTATTGATCTTATTCTAGATTTTCTCGATTTTTGTACATAAGCTATTATAATATTTAAAAAAATAAAAACACAAATGAGAGGGTAGTTGATAAAAAAATATCTTAATAAAGAGCTTAGCCAGTTAAATTTAGAATTTACGTAAATAGCTAGTAGAACACAAAGACGTGTACGGTGTTTAAAAGCCCGGTATACTAAATGGCCGCCTAGCCCCATAATGTAATTGGCACCGTTACAATTAATAATAAATTACAAAGTGGCAAACAATTTGCGCTTTTATTATTTACTTAAATTTTCTTTTTTATACGGTTTTGAGTCTTCCACATCCACATATATAGTGTTGATTCATAAACACTATCAACAATATGATATTTATCTCGCTATTACAATCATTATTTACCTTAGTCTATATATAATTATATTACTGATAAATCATAAACATTTAATTTAGAAATAATTTTAATATACAATATAAAATAAAGTTAATGTAAAACCTGTTCTTATTAATATTATTCAAATAACATTAAATGTGTTAAACAAATACCATACCTATGGGCTATATATTTTATTTACCTATATAATTTTTAATTTTTAATTTAGTGGATTAATATCAACAAATTTTAATCAAATTGAATTAATCAAAAAATATTATTATTTTGTATCACATGCATGACATAGCACTAATGGTATTCCCATATGTACAACCCAAAATTATGAGTCGTGTACAAACTATACAGACAATTAATTAAATAAACATATTTAAAAAAATTATTATTAGTATTTAGAATTTAAAAATTATTATAATAAATCTTGTTTTAATATCTTAATTGTGAAAATCTTTAATTAGGTAAGTACATTAAATAAAATACATAAATACCTTAAATTTAAACATCTTTAATGAAGTTTATTAAAAACTAATAGGTAATAATAGTGTAAATTTATTTAAAGAATATTTTGCTCGATAATTGAATAAATTAATACATGAAAAAAGTTGTATTGTATTATATTATATTATATTATAAATAATACTACTCGAAATATAAACAAATGTTCATTGAAAATCTGAACCTGTAGGAGTAGGTCGGTAATTTCAAAAGTAAAAAGAACAACCTCTCCACAATCTACCATAGAATATTTTAAATAATAGGATAAACATATAGGTTGTGGTTTCAATGTTGGGCACTCGTCTTACATTATATACCTTAGCATAAGATAATTATTGTATTATTTTAAAACTATTAGGAAAATAAAAAAAATACTTCTCTAAAGTATTTACTTTTCAATCAATTGATATAGCCACATCATTTAGCACAAAAACATAATGAAACCAACACATTTTTTGTTTCATTCAGAATCCTAAATAAAGATACCTACTTATTAAAGTCTAAAAACCACACATAGTTCATAGATAATATCTCACAACTTGTAATGTTATAGAACTAATGTATAAAAAAGTTACATATATATATATATTCATTATATATACATGTATATTGTATATGCAGGGAAACAATTTTGTGATGATAAATATAAATTAACATTTATAAACTATTTTGACTTACTATTCAATACAGTTTTCGATTTTTATATATTTTTTTTTTCATGATTATCATTGCTATTGTGACAAAAAATATTGATAGAATATTTTGTTTTAAATACATATAATTTGTTATAAATAGAAATATTTTATAAATACCTAATTATTTTATTTATATAGGTAATTATATTAACATAATTATACATAAATTATTAACATATTGTTTGGATAATGAATAACTGAGTTTAAAATAAATAAATTATCCATTTAAATATGTTGCAATGTAAAATAGTTATTAGTTGTAACTTTTATGACTGTCTCTGTTGCAATTCATAAACCAGTATTAGCTATTAAAAGTAAATAATGACTCATCATCAAACTTATTAGCTTAACAATAATATCTATGTAATTTTCTTTGATGCTAATACTAGGTATATCCTAATTTGAATATTAATAAAGTGTGGAGTATTACGAAATGTCCTTGAATGACCCCGATGATGCATTTCCTTACATATAATATATTTCATGTACCTAATACAAAGTGTGTAAAAAAAAGTATATTGTTTTGTATTAGTAGTATTATTTTATTTAAAAAATAAACTGAATAGATATTTGAAAACTGTTATTGTTTTATTTTAATTTATTAAGCCTTTAATTTATAATTTCCATTTTAATTCAAAACAAATATTAATTTTTTATTTGTAGTTGTGTATATGTACCTTTTTTTGTTTAACAAAATATTTTCATGATTTGTGGCTAACGGGATGTCAGAACTGTGGTCCAGATGTCTGGAGTGATCTGGCTCACGTTGTAAAGAGTGTGAGTCATTAAGCTAGATTTAGACACGACACGGCTGTAGAGAGTAGTGCTTTCCTAGTGTTGTGTATTTGTATGTTTATTTCCTTGCTCGACTCCTGACGAACAACAACTATGTGTGAGCTTAGTGAGTGTATCACAAATGAACACTATAGTGAGTAGCCAATATATTTGGCTTCCTTATGACCTGCCTTATTATTATTATTATATGATTGAAAATTATTTTAATTAATTATACATTTATCCAAATTATTAATGTCTCTTGAAAATATATTTCTAATAAGTTAATAATAATCATAATATAGACGTAGTGTTTTTAATATATTTTAATACTTATATTAACAATTTCACAAGATATACATTCAATGTGTTTCAGGATCACACCCTGCAGAGCTGGATAATTTATACCTGATGTTAGATCAACAATTGCATCCAATCCCACCAGATACCAGCTGTCCACAATCAGTTGAAATATTTGAAGAACATAAACAGGTTAATAATTAATTTTTTTATTTTAATCAGAGGATGCTGATTTACCTTCCATTTCTATTTAGTTAATGTATTTGTTGTTAAATTAATAGTTCAAAATGTTAATTTATTAAATTTAACTCTACAATACAATTTTACATTTATTTATTAATTTTCATATGGCATAAAATCATAACATCAACATGAGTTTTTTATTTTTTTTTTAAATATTAATAATTAATGCCATTAACTCAATAAATTTTTTAGTTAAAATAAATTTATATATAATTGAATTTGAAGTAATAATATTATAATACTAAATTTTTAAAAAAAAAAAAATTAAATATTTTATCCCATACATTCTTAATTATTATATAGAACTGTTATAATTGTTATATTTTAATACAAAATTATTTTTTACTTTTTCTTTAACGTGGCTCTCTGCAGTGAGTTTTAAACGTACAAAAATACCTGTTTTTTCCGTCTTAACGATTGAATGAGTTACTCGATAAATACTAAAAAAAACTGATTTAAATTTGTTAACAATTATTTTTGATAAACTTTTGTACCTTTTTAAATATTTTTCTTATTTATTTTTTAAAATTGTTTTTTAATTTAAAATTACTAAATATTTATTGACCAAATATAAAAATATTAGATATAAAAGTTTAAAAAATTAAAAAGTAAATTAATAGTTAATTTAATGATTATTTCAAATCTGTTTTCAAAATCCATATTGGACTACACATTCTGATGACATACGATGTATTATAATATATTATTATTATTATTATTGTTAAACTATAACTATAATATATTTATGTTCGTAGTATAATTTTAAAATATACATCATAATATTACGATGTATAGCAAATAAATAAAATTAAAAATCTAACCTTGAATATACTACAAACACAACTGAGTTAGTAACTCATAACTACATTAATATATAACCTTGCACATACACCAACACCATTAATATTATTCATATTATCGAACTTCCATTGGTCACCCATGTTTAAGATGCACTGCACTGGTTATAGGTGTATGAAATAATAATTAGATAGGTATCTATACGAAAAAGCACATATTATGACACATAAACAACAGTCAAGCAATAGATCCCAGAAAATAACAAATACCAAAGTAGACTATAACATAATATTCTGCATCTATTTTTATTCCATCAAGTTTAAATTATAATAATTAAGTTTTATGTAATTTAATACAATTTTATTTTTGTCATATGATATCCAGTGCTTGGGAAGCTCTTTTAAGAAAGAAGCTAGTTCACATTCACATTCCTTTTGTTAAAATTAACTAAATCCTTTCCTGTTCCAGGTTTAAAGAAAGGAACTATTTCATTTCCTCTTTCCTAACAAAGGAACATTTTTTATTCCTCAATAATTTTTAATTTTTTAAGAATATGCATAGATAAAAGAAATATATTGATAATATAAATCAGATATACTTTTAAGTATCTACCTTACTTTGTGTCATTTCTTTTAATTTTTTAATCAAAAAGTAATGAAAAATGATTTTGACTAATTAAAGTTTTTCGTTAAGTAAACATTTTAGATTCTTATTGTAGAGCGGAATGTATAACTTTACAATTATGGCGGTTTTTCATGAACATATATACTTTGCCTTTTTTGTTAGAAGTTGACTAGAAATTTCAGAGTAAAAAGATATTTTAAATCTAGTTGTTAAATCAGTAGATTCTAGTTGGTTCTTTAATGAGAAAACGACAAAAATCACGATGTAAAAGCAGATGCCAGTTGTCAGATAGGTACTATTAACGACAATACTAATCGGATAATCGGAATAATATAATACAATACTTGCTTCAGTGCAATACTTGTCGGGTGCAACTACATAATATAAGTGCAACTCCTTCTGAGTGTGAAATCTTGGAAGTGTAACTTTTTTTTAGTACAAAATCTAAATCAAAATCTAAATCAAAGTCCTTTTGAGTGTGATTCATTTTGAATGGGTGCCTATACTATGTACTATATTGGTATCCTTAATATTCGATTATTATTAAAATTTACCTGAAAAATACTGTAATTTAATATTAATGACATTTCTACTAAAATAAATTCCATTGTGAATTTTATTTTTTGTCTCTCACTTGAATAATAAATTGAATTGTGAACATTGTCTATATTATTGCATACAGGTTTAATTGTACAGTTATATATTGCCATTAATTGTACAGATTTTTCTCTAAATTTTAAAACCTTCTTTAAATTATATTTAATAAAAAATGAATGAAAAAAAAATGTATGTTCTTCCCAAAAAATTAAAGAAATTCCAATATGTTATTTTACACAAAAAAGGAACTTAATTTCCTAAAAATTGAACGATATCAATGGAACGAGTTGCTTTGAACACATTCCTTCCAAGCAATGATGATATCCAGTTGGATCCCACAACCAACATATGGTTTTGTTTAGTTAGAGTTTTTAGTTTATACATTACTTTTACATACTTAATAACTTATTGTGTACTTATGTGTTTTAAATTAAATTTTCAACTTTTGAATATCTTTTCAGCTTGCTCAAGAATATCTTAAAGTGCAAACAGAAATAGCATATTTATCAAGACATATGCAGCAATTAGCAGAGCAATTAAGTCAGGAAGAAATCATGTGTGATGAAGGAGTAGAAGAAGAAGAAGATGACGAAGAAATTAAGAAGCTTGAAAATGAAAAGGTAATAAATAAGAACATATTTTTTAAATTATACTTAAAATATTTTTGTGCCCCAGGAAAATTTAACACAAATACACCAAAATCTCAAAAAACAATTAGAAATGATAAATAGAAGAAACAGTGACCATTCAAATGAAAAAGAACCATCATCGTAATGAATTTTTTTTGTATTTGACTAAGCACTATAAAAGTAAATCTTTTTTGTACCAATGTAGTTATAATTAATCTTTTTTTTCGGTCAATGATGTTCAATTCTTATACAAATAATTATTGATTACTCAATACTAAATTTACAGAAGACAATAATAATTAATATAATTCTATAACTTTATTTTTTTTACTATGGTACCTATGTGTATTTTTATTAGTAATTTTATTTTAATATTTTCAGTTTTATTTGACAATTTGAGTGTGGTTTTAGTATATTATATCCCATACTGAAAATTAATATTTGGATGATATTATATTAATAAAAATATAATATCTCATAACAACAATATTAAGGATTGATATAAATAGAATATTTTTAACATTATAACATGATGCATGTGTATACTCATAATTGGGGCCCAGATTTATATGTATGTATTATGTAATTTCTTGATAGTTGAAAAAATAGCAAAATTTTAATAAATTAAATTAGAATTTTAATAAATTACAGTTTATAGTGATGGCAAAAAATATAGCACATTGGTCATATATTTTTTTTTCATTGGTCACAGTGACTCATAAGAAAATAGAATGTCTTGAACTTGGATTTTTTCCTGTAGTCTTACTCATCGGTGATTTGGGGGATATATGTTAGTATACAGCATATACCCATTTGCTAATTTAGTATATACCCTATAAAAATAAAATACTTCTATTTTAGCATACATGAAAAAAAAAATTGCCAGAACACCAATGGTCTAACTATATGAGTCCTACATGGGTCAGGCAGGTTTTTAGAAATTAATGGTTTGGACTGAGTCGGATTGTTTTTTTGGTTTTACTATTTATTGGGATAGTTAGATATTATTTGAGTCAATTAGGTTTTAATAATTATCTAGTTGGGTCTAGATAATTTTAGTATTAATATATTCATTAAATTTCAAATTTTAATGCCAAACTGTGCATATATTTTCGAACTAGAATTAAATTATTGATTTGGGTTAAGTGTATGATATTCTTAGACCTGGCTGGATCGGGTTAAGTATAGAATATGTTTTTCTATCGTATCGGGTCAATTTACAAGGAACATTTTTTGAAATTTGATTGCAAAATGTTGACACTTCAAGCAAAAAAGGTTTTCTGCCCCTAATCTATAAATCTTAAGTATAAAATTTTATTTTTCCTATTGACATGTAATGTGGGTTTTACTATTAATCTATTTACGATTATAAATTACATATAACATATTACGTTTAAAATTTATATTATTAAAATTTTAAGCATTATTAATTTTCAAGTATTATTGTTACTCGTTATGTAATATTTTAATTGTAACTCTGCTTTCATTAATAACCCTGAAACATTTATATTAATTGTGAGTATATGAATTTTAATTTAATATTATGACAGATTAAGAAATTTTAATACTTTAAATTAAAATAAATAGTTAAAAATCTATTTTTTTTTTTTCTGCACATTAAAAGACATTTTATACAAAAAGCTTAAATTTTTTTAGAGCATATAAATCCTGGGTCCTATTCATAATTTTATATTCTATTTGTAAAATATACTTAATTAATGAGAGTATTTATTTTATATGATAATAATATAATTAATATTAATGTGATATGAATAGTTATAGAACAATAATTATACTATCAAATTATTATTTTTCTATCTGGGATACTCTTTATATTAAGTATTTTAAGAGTTTTTATTTAATAAAAATACTTTTTTTTTTAAGTATAAATTGTTATCAAATTTTTGTTCTAGTCTGACAAAATTGTCAAGTTTTAGTTAAGGAATTTATTTTTTAATAATTTAATTTGTATTTTTATTCAATAAAATTTTAAAATGTGTTTGACTGTATTTTATACATATTTACCCTTTTGTAACATTAATACATAAACTGAATAAGTGTAGTGCGGGATTTTAGAAAAAAATTGTTTTGAGTCATAATTTACTTATACATACTCGTACATTGTAGTTATTTTTTTTTTTATAATTTGTATAATGTATAATATTACACAGATATTTACAGTATAAATTTACAACATTATAATATATTTATTACACAAAATATTCATATAGTGTACACGTTATTTTGTTTAAATTTACAAATAAACATAAACGTATTTACAGTTTTTTTTTTTTAATTCTTAACATTTAAAGTTGTATAATTAAATGAAAAATTCTTGAGAATTGTTTAAATATTCAAACAATAAACTATACATTTTGACTTTTTAACTTAGCTTTTGATCAATTACTAATAAATGATACATTATATTAATTAAAATATAATACATCATATGAAGATACAAAATTAAATTTGAGTCTATAGACTCCCTTTCCTGGACTGCTGAAATCGAAAGATGATTACTTCCTTGTTGACATAAACTTTCTAAACCCGTAGTTTCTGTTCTCCAAGAACGATGAATAATAGTTTTTGCTTCAATGTCTTTCCGGACGACATCACAGTTGGTTACATACCTAAGTGTTCCGTTTTTCTTTTTTTAAAAATGTACGCAAAGCACATGCTGCTAATACAATTTTACATTAGTTTCAATAGGTTTTTGAAATACACGAAATCGGCTTGCTATTATTCTGAAAGCATTTTCTACTATGCATCTGACTCTAGATAGTCGATAATTAAAAATTATTTTCCAATGTTAAATTGTCACTTGGTAAGATTTCATAATGTATGGTTTTAATAGAAATGTGACATCCGCAACAATCACTCCACCATTTGGTAAAAGATTATACTCTATAGTTGATTATATAATATATATATACTCCACAAGCACTGACATTAAAGAAAGCAATGGTCGTCATCTACTATTACCATAAGTACAAATAAATAGTACAATACCGAATACATTTTCGTAGTTGAAATATACACTTTCATTGTTGTCAAAAGCTATAATATATGAATGTGTTTTCCATCAATGGCACCGTAGCTTAATGGAAAGTTCCATAAATTTTTAAACACATTTACTATTTCCGCCCATTCTTCGGCATTAGTTGGGATCTGTAAAAAAATGTATTTGTAATTAGCAAATTACATAAAATTTACATTATAAAGATTCAAAATTTCTTTACAGAAATTCTTGAAGAATCAGAAACAATACATGATATGCCAGGCAATAGCGAAGCCAATATTGAAAATAGTGAAAACAATATTGATGCCTAACGGTGAAGATGTTATGGATTTAGAAAATTTATCAGCACGGCCATCCATACATAAATCTGCTTATAAATCCTAACCGAAAAGAAAAAGAATTGCGCAAGTGGCGTCATTGGTTAACGAAATGAAGTCGATCCAAGAAGATCTAAAGAGTACACCAAAATGTGAACATACAGTCATATATATCAGACGAAAATGACATATTTGTAAAATTCGTACAAAGTCAGCCCAAAAATGCGTCTACTATACAAGCTATATTGGCCCGAGATCAAATCAATGTTATCTCGTTGTCACGTTGTCGATTACAAGATATTTACTTTCTATTAAACGCCTTGTTATAACCTCTTCAGACTCGAAAATGACAGTTAACACAATAGGTACAAACACCACTCCCATCCCATTAGATGACTCAAATTTACCAACAACCGAATATCCAGATAATTATCACCAACAAAATCAACTTGATGAGATCAATTTAGATTTTTTAGGCCAGAATAATGAGAAACCTGTTAAAGGATTTTATAATATATCATAGATAATAAATCCATTATTGTCTATGGAATATATATATATTTTTTGAAAAATTAATTTAAAAATTAAACAATGGAAATGAAAACCCATTTTTACGTTAAAAGAATATCGCACTGAAGATTTTCAACGGTAAAAACATGTTTAAGCAAAGCAAATGAAATGGCGTTTTAAAATAATTTTAGAGTTAATACTGCACTTATTAAAAATTGATAGAAAACAATATTTTGGAGATAACCTCATGCATAGGCGTTTTTTCAAATAATATGTTAAAAAAATTGTACAGTGTCTTAAAAATTAAGGGAAAATAGTATTTTGTACCTTCAATAACTAGCTTAATATTTAAAAAATTACGAAACCCCAATGAAGTTATATCTGAAATGTCATCTACAAATTTTATAATAGGTGTTATAACTTTAAAATCACTTTAGAAAACCATGTTATTAACTTATTTGTTTTGCATAAACGTATTTTTAAACAAATATCTTAATTACACCACAATAAAAATAGTACCTACCGACAGAACTAATTTTTAATTCATTGTATTAAATTTATTAATAATTTTTGATTGTTAGATTTTTATTTTTTTTTTTAATTGAAAACGATGTATTATTTCATTAATTTAGACCTAAAATTCTGGCTACTTAGAATTTTTCGATTTTAAATCTATACACCACTATTTTTTTGGTAAAAAACTACCCAATCTCGAATGATCGAGCCACATTTTTATTTTCGTATTTAATAATATAATTAAAACCATTTAAAGTTTGCGAAATTTCAAAATGTTGAACATAAATATCTAATTAAATAAAAACAAATTTTAAAAAGTGCTTCGATCATTTCCTCGTAAATGTTATGGAAAATTCTAATATTCTTTCAAAATTAAAATTGATAAACTCATTGCGACGTTCTGATGGAATTAAAATTCTCTATTTGAGTGAAAAATATATTTCGTGGTTAGAAAATAAATAGCTGACGTGTGCACGCGGGTGCGTGTAATGGTTCCCCGTATACTATTTTGATACGAATTACCATTGATCATATTATATTATAATATATTATCAATGGGATTACTAACACCATTGATTATATATAATAATATATTATAATCAATGCTAACACTATTGATCACGTACGCCTCTCACAAAAACACAAAATCGTACAAAGAAAGTATAATAAATTGCCTAAATAATACTCCTTAGAATCGTGTGGTGTGTAGGCTCCTTAAGGGGCCTCGTGACTGCCGTATTTTTTGTCCAAAAACTACTCATTCTAATTCCAACGGTCCGACCCGATACGGGATCGAATAATAATTTTGAAAACATATTTGGATTTTTCATTACTTTCTCTAGAGAATGGCCGTTTTACATTTTTCATTTTATTATTTTATATTATAATAAAAACTGTTTAAAATTTCCAAAATTTTCGAAATATTCTGATAATATACTGCAGATGTTGCAAAAGTTTGCGCATTATTTCCACCTGCTTATCAATCTTCAAAAGTAACTGATTATGATGCTATTGTGCCAAACAATTCGTCATACTTCTTCATAAATTAGAGAATGAAAAGACTTTGTAAAAGGTAATGGATATTTCTGAATCATTAAAAAGTCTTATACTGTTGGCTAATTCTTTGTGTAGATTAGCTTTTACTGCGTCTGTAATAACAACCTCTAATGAACGTTCTTTTAGTAAACTTAAAATAATAAAAAATCATCTACGAACTACTATGACAGCGAATAGTAGAGACGGCCTTATGCTTTAGAACTCGGCAAAAGATAATTTAGACAACCTCAATATGGAAGAACTTGTAACAAAATGGGCATCGTTAAAACAGGGCCGAATTAAAATTTAATTTTATATAAGGTTATTTTTATAATGTTTATTACCAATATAATTTATTATAATACTTCTATTATTTTTTCTAACTAATTTTTTTCTCATCAAGATTGTACGAAATTCTTCTTCTTCTTCTCCTTCGCTTTCTCTCCAAACTATTTGGGGTCGACCACCCTGGTCCTACACTTCCACTTAACTCTTTCTCCCGCATCTTCTTCACTTACTCCCACCTTCCTCATATCACTCGCCATCACATCCCCCAACTCTTTTTCGGACTTCCTCTCCCCTTCTTACCAACAACATGCATTTCCCTTACTAATCTTACCGCCTTAGTCTCTTCCCTCCTTAATACATGCCCGAGCCATCTTAATCTATTCTCTCTCATTTTGTCTACTATCGAAGCTACCCCTATACTCCCTCTGATATACTCATTCCTTATTTTATCCTCTCTAGTAACTCCACTCATCCACTTTAACATTCTCATCTCAGCGACACTCATTCTCTGTTCTATCTTTTTATCTACTGCCCAACATTCCGTTCCATACATTATTGCAGGTCTCACCACTGCCTTATAAAATTTACCTTTTAACCTAATAGCAATTCTTTTATCACACAGAATACCTGACGCTTCTCTCCACTTCGTCCATCCACACTTAATCCTGTGTTTCATATCCTCTTCGAAACCCCCATCTTTCTGTACAACGGACCCTAAATATTTGAACCTCTCCACTTCTCCCACCACATCACCACTCAACTTTATTTCTAGCCTTTCCCTATTCTCTCTGTGTTCCCTTTTCAAAATCATACTCTATATATTCTGTTTTACTCCTACTAATCCTTAGTCCTTTACTTCCCAGAGCTTCCCTCCACTCTTCAAGTCTACCATTCACATCCTCAGGACTTTCTCCTATCAGTATTATATCATCTGCAAACAATATGCACCATGGTACCTCCCCCTGTATATCCTTTGTTATCTCATCCATTACCAGAGAAAATAAGTAAGGACTCAAAACTGAACCCTGATGTACCCCTACTCTGACCCTAAAATCCTCAGTTTCTCCACACAGACTTCTCACTCTTGTACTCGCCCCTTCATACATATCTTCAATTATGTTCACATACACCTTTGGTAATCCTTT